>OMLI01072833.1:0-12948 GCA_900302605.1 Rondeletia loricata | reverse complement strand
TGAAATCCATTAAGTAAATCGCCAATCAGAAACACACATTAAAACGTTTGCCACGTCTCGTCCTATTGTTCCACATGGATGTTAGATATATCCACCATATAGGTCCTGAGGCTTATAGTGTCCGAACGCGAGAAGACACAAACTCTCACTGTCATGCATGTCCATGACCCCCCTCCTCTACTTTTTAATTGGATGTACAGTATGTCATTATTTTAGTCCGACCACTATTTGGCCTATTGGGCTTACGGAGGACAACCTACCTAGCAGTCAATTTTAACATGGAAAAGATAGGAGAGCATTTGAATGGATGTGTACGGCGCTCTAGGGAGGATGACAGCTATCGTCCTCCCTTTGTTCCCCATTCATTTCCCCATTGCAGAGCAGACAGTAGAGGGCGCTGTTGAGACTTTAACATTGGCAATAGGGTTTTGTGTATCCTAGATGCTTAGAAATTGAGTTATTTTTATAGAATCTTTATTTATTTTTTCTTTATTTTTTTATTATTGGGGAGGACCGTCCTCCGTGTCCTCTATGGATGAGCCTCCTCTGGTTAAAATATTTGTATATAGTAAAAAAAGAAGTTGGCTGTAACTACTGCACTATTAATATGACTACATAAAGCAAAAGCAAAACTAAAGCAAAACTAAAAGTACTTGAAATACATAGGGAAAAACATCTAGTCATGTATTAAAACAACTCTAAGTCACACTTTATTTGGATAGTCCACCCTGATACTCAACTTACTATCAAGTGACTATAATGTGTCACTAAGAAGTGTATTGAATTTGAGGTGATACAATAGTGTAAAGATAGATATAGATATTCTATCTGGGTTAGGGTTAATCTTAGGGTTAGGGTTATGCTTAGGGTTAGGGTTATGCTTAGGCTAAGGTCAGGGTCAGGGTTAAATTGTCTGTAGAGATACAGCAAATAGGCAAGTGACACTTTGTTGAACATCTACTTTTTGTCAACTGATAGATGAGTATATAAAAATTGGACTATCCAAATAAATGTTACCGAACTCTACTGCATCTTAATGGTATCATAAAATAATGAAACAATGTATGAGGGTTATTTTCATACAGAGTTCAAAATGTCCTTTTGTAAACAGAAGAGTCATTTATGAAGACAGGAAGATGGAACGTCTTTGGTTTGAGAAGAGGATTGTTTATAGAATGGATTACAGAAAGCCATCTTTCCCGTCCAGCATGTCATGATGAAATCCTTAATTCAAGTGTGTTTCATTATTATCACTTTGACCATAAAAAGGCAAACATCATTTTCAACCAATTCAAATTTATAGCTAAAGCTCTGCATTGACTGACAGATAAAAGATACTTTTAATCATATTGGTTGTTATTGTTGCCATTTCAGCAAAAGTTTGGATGAAACTTAGAATAGATAAGAATAGGGTGATAAATGAATTAAGAATAGGCCTGAATCAGTTTTATTACTGATTTAGTCAAACACTTGGCAATTTATGAACTGTGGATTTTATAAACAGTGTGATGTGTAATGTTAAAACATTGTACAGCAAAGACTGAATTATTGACATATCATCATCAAGGCATAGTGATATCATGCCTGTTACATATAAAAAGGCAAAGATCCAGTTCATTCAAGTCAGATGGTTGGTTGCTACATGTATATGTACAGTAGGTAATTTAGTCCTATAATTTGCCTTAAAGGACTTTATTTAGTTATACAATGTGTCCATGAAACAGTATCAGTATGACATAAAAAATTACCCTTTTCCGTTTCAAGTAATAATCTACAACTTTCATTCTTTTTCCATTACTTAACAGGAATTTGTAACAGAGTTTGTCTCCAATACGTACAGGGAGCCAATTTTGACTCTTTCATAAACAAGTTGAAATATTGAACTCCTTGGGCCGAGGGTGTGGAGGAATGCATCTCTGTATACAAAACCATTCTCTGTTGTGGATCTTTCCTCTAACTCACTCTGTACTCTGCCCAAAAGCTGTATGTACATGCATTAAGACCATTCCAGAAGTGTGTTTCATCATCAGCATTTTGACCATATAAAGGACATCTGTACAAAACTTAAGGTAAGACAATTTCACGAGCCTTAAGTTTCAACCTGTTTTCTTTTTGAGTAACAAAGTCTGTATTTAGAAGATAATCAGTTTGACAAGAAATGAATATAGTCAGTTGATCAGCCATGTGATTGTATAAATTTTTTTCTGGATTCTACATGAAAACTGCAGGAAGCTATACTGTGACATACAATGTAACAATGAGCAAGGATTACCTGGCATATCATTTGATTTGCCATGTTACATTTTGTTAAAGCAAAGAGTAATAAATCAACATCATTTATTAACGCGTATCTCTTCTTCTGGAAAGGATATATCAGATAATAGATACCATTACGGTTTTTATCAACATATATGATATTTATTTTACTGTACATAAACTGGAAATGATGAAGAAAGTTATGATGTTTCATTTGAATCGATGTTCTGTTATTAGCTGATGGATTAGTCAAGTCAAGTCCATTTTATTTGTATGGCACATTTCATACACAGGTAAGCTCAATATGCTTCACATTAAAAGACAAAAATAGTGACAATAAACAGATAAGGAAATACACTCCACATAAATAAAATACCCTTTCAGCCATACACACACACACACACACACACACACACACACTCATAAAATACAGCATACATTAGTTGTCCGTTTTTATAGCACAACAACATCACATTTTATAAGAGCATGTATTTTGAACCAAATGAAGATAATTGTATTGTCATGTATCATTTTCACTTTGTGTAGGCCATGGAGCCAGCGAAGCTTCTGTCTGTGACAATGCTGTGGTCTGAAAACAGCAGTGCCTCCCTGTCTCCCAGCCCAACTCAGTCTCCTGTCTCTACAGAATGGGACCTCGTCCTAGCCATTATTCCCCCATACATCTTCACCTTATGCATGTTAGGCCTTCTGGGTAACAGCTTTGTCCTGCTAGTGTTCCTAATCCATAAGGATCGTTTGACAGTACCGGATATCTACTTGGGCAACCTGGCGCTGGCTGACTTTATTCTTCTAAGCAGCCTCCCTTTCTGGGCAATGTACATCCGCAACGATTACAACTGGCCTTACGGAGATGCCTTATGCAAAATTGTCAACTCCTCCATCATTGTCAATTTCTACACCAGCATCTACGTCCTGGCCATGATTAGCATTGACCGCTACCTAGCACTTGTGAAGACCATGAAGGCCAGGTGGCTGAGACGGACGCGTCACGCCAAGATTATCTGTTTCATCCTGTGGTTATTTGGGCTTTTAATGAGCGTGCCAACCATGGCTCACAGAAAGGTCAAGTTCATCGAGGAACACGAGACGTTGTCCTGTATACTGGATTATAATAGCTCATGGAAGCTGGCCCACCAGATCCTGCTGAACGTGGTGGGCTTTGTGCTCCCTGTTCTGGTCATTGTTTTCTGCAGCGGTAACATAATCAGGGCTTTGACTAAGAGGAGGGAGACTGTTCATTTTCACGGGGCTAGCGACACGAAGGCCACAGCTTTGGTGTATGCTGTGACAGTGCTGTTCCTGCTGTGCTGGGGTCCATTCCAGCTCTTCACCTTCCTCGACACACTCTGTGATGTGAAGGTGCTGGATGAGACGCTGTGGTTCCACACTCTAGATATCGGAGGCCAGGTATCGGTGTATCTGGCATTTCTCAACAGCGCCCTGAACCCAGTGCTGTATGTCTTCTCCGGGCAATACTTCAGGAGGAAAGTTAGCGCCATCTGCAGGAGCACTAGACATCGTCGCCGAGGATCCGATATGACCACATATCAACGTTCTGTCGTATCCACTTACATCAACAGAACAGAACAAATTAAGCATGTGGTCATTTTGAATACAAAAGATCTGATCTATTTCTCATGATTTGCTTAAAGCTGTGGATTGATTTTAATTCATACCTTTCAAGGCAAACTTGTTTCATGTGTTTTTATAATCTATATGCAGTCATATCTCACCACTTTTGTTTAGTTTTTCATTCGAGATGCTTACTTTACACAGACAAAAAAAACACATAACGACATAGCATACAGTAATAACATTGTTATGTAATGAAGCAGCATTGTCAGATTGTGTTTGACATTGTACTGTAAATATGCTTACAGAAATAGTGTGTGTGTGTGTCTGCGTGTATGAGTATGTGTGTGCAGTCTCATTAATGACACTTTTATGGTTTGTATGTCTCACTCTATGTATCTGAATCTGTATCCCTGTACTGTTACGTGGCCTTGCTCTTATTGACTTGTGATCTTTTAATGCTGAACACACCAAAACAAAAACTGCCATATCTGAAATCCTATCTAGTATGTTTCACCTCCCTGCTTTCTGAAATATACCAGTCAAACAAATAAATAATTACCTGTTGTATTAACATTTTGCCATCGATACTTCGAGTCCTGTTGACTCCACAAAGTAGTTTACACGCTACATGCTAACTGAAAGGCCCTATATGTACGTTTTCGGCCGAAATTAACATTCATTTTGCGTTTTTTATTGCCAATGAGTGAATTCTCCGTAACTAATGAGAACTAATGAGACCAGCCATGTCTCTCTCTGTTCAGCCGTTCAGTCTCTGTATGAGCAGGACTGGCGAGGACGGGCAGAGTTTTCGCCGCAAATTTACCGGATGTGTCGTTATGCGCGTTCCCGAGCCTGCCTCTCTCTCTCACACACACACACACGGGGCACGCACGAGCCAGGAGCACATGTAAGAGACTGACTGCAGTTCCCCTAACGGCCACTGTCATACACTGTGTCAGTAAGAGTAACAATTTACATATAGGGCCTTTAAGAGAATGGCCACCCACACACAGTGTATACATTTGCAAGCATAATTATCTCTAGACGTTGACATGTTAACAAAATATTTATTCAAAGTCACAGTAGCCTGTGTGTAGTGTGTAGTGATACACTGAGAGTCATGCCAGTTTCTTTTTACAGTATCAACACTCTTCACTGTTGCTTTAAAACCATTTCTGTGCATCAGTTGTGGAACAATTTGTATTATCAGCTTCATTTAACACCTGAAGTAACGTAATAAACTACATTAGTCTTATCAGCAAAGGCATAAGACTCAATCTGTTGGATGCATTTTAATTAGCATACATGAATTCTGAGTGATTGGAGTTGAAATTGACTGAAGCATTGCTCTTTGCTACATTTTAAATCGTTTAAATCGTTACAGAATACAAATCTAGTAGGCTCTCCTTAAGCATTGCTGTCTTTTCACAGTGGGAGTTGTGTCCGTTTGACTTTGATGCATGATGCGCATTAGACAAATTAAACCATTTGATACACACAAGCTCTACCATGCATGACGGGATATTTTTCTGGATTCCACGCTGAAAAAATTACAAATGGATAATGTACTGTTTGAATTAAAAGGGAACAATGGTCATTTTGGGGGGAAATTGATATTATTCTTGAAGTAATATGTGTCAGAGAGCATACTTAAACCCATACATTTTCACATAACCATCAATATTTCACACTAATGCCAACATTTATAATCAAATCTCCCTCAGCTTGTCCATTGGGAATGATCACATTAGGATTTTCCATCAACAAAGGTTTTTTTTCTCTCTCTCAATCACCAACATAACAGAAATATGAAGTGTTATCACCGGTTGTCACTGACAGGCCTAAAGCTCTATTCTATTCTATTCTATTCTATTCTATTCTATTCTATTCTATTCTATTCTATTCTATTATATACTGGTAAGAAGATAAATCTTTCTAAAATATTAATGTGTAACTTGTTGTAATCTGTCAGCCATTTGGTCTGGAACGTGTCCTGAGTTGACATCCATTTCCTAGCAGGCTGTTCTCTAAATCTAATAACCTGAATCAATACAGGTAATTACCATAACAGTAAACTGTGATGGCTTTCTTTAATGTATAGCCTCTCCCATATACTGTATCTTTTGAAATGTACTTCTATTACTGTATACTGTTTATGTAAGGTTAATACCACAAACCAGAAGAAAATGACATGACCACATCAGAATGAGGGGAAATGGGGGATACATTCTGAATTATATTTTGATAATTGCATTTTTTTTTTCCATTTAAAGTTTTTCAAGTACAGCTATTTTTCCAGAATATTTCTAACTAATTTCCAGTCTCATCCACATTCTGGGTACACAGTGATTTATTTAGTTTAGCTAGGCCAATCAAACCGTCTTAAAAAAAGAAATGAAAACACAATGGTATTTTTTAACAGCCTATTTTCAGCCTCACCATGTTCATTCTTATTAACTTTAAAAAAAAACATTGCATGTATAGACCAGACATTGACCACCAGGCCCCTCAGTGGAAAAGTACCTCAGTGTCACTACATGCCTGTTTTCAACAGACTGACCACATCACTTGGGTAATGTGGTGCCGCTTAGCAGGCTGTCTCCGTGTCTGGTTTGTCTCAGTAGCGCTGTGCTTTGAGGCAGCTCTGCACACAGTTCAACCTAATGAAACACAACTGAACTAACAGAATGCTTCACTGTGCCACATTGTCTCAGGCAAGTCATCGTATGGGATCCCTGCTTGTCTTTGTCACTGTGTAATATGGTACTGATAGGGAAATATGTCAGGGGTGAAATGCAAATGATGTTCCTGACCAGGGTTGCCTAGTTTGTTCGAGACCCTCCCACAACCAAGAGGTCACAGGTTCAATCCTGGCCACAGACAATGCTGTCCTGTTGAATTGCAAGATACTAAACTCCCACCTGGTTGCTCTGGATAGGAGCATCAGCGAAATGCTTAACAGGTGCCATTTGTGTCTGCAATATTTGATGAGGGTTATAAGGCACAATGTATCTGCCAACAAGTGTTTCCAAAGCTTAAAACGAATAACTCAAGTTTCCTTATTAACATAGTATATAAGAAATTATATTCAAAAGAGTAAAATTATGTTTTTTCACTCTTTTTCCATTGATGTATGGACATTTTCACATGTCCGTATTGACCGTTATGACATTTACATCTGAAATATTACTAAATAAATGCTGTATTTATATCAAACCTTTTGTATTTTCAGGATTATGTATGTGTCCTTGTTCACATAAGATATATTTATTCAAAATAAAATCATGAATTTTGGTTAAAATGGTATGATTTATTTGTGTCCGTGAATTTTGCTTCCCACCCCGTCACACTAAGTTATTACCACCATAAATAATGCACCGTTGCTTTAAGTGACATCATACACAGGAAGTGGCATCATTCATTGCATTCTTATGTACTGTTTATTTGTTTATTTTTCATGTTAGATGGGGTCTGTCAAGCTCAACCTATCCACCCCATCACGCAAAATAAATAGGGAAAACTGTTTTTTAATCACATTTTCACAAGATATATACAAAAAGCATGATATTTTCATCTGAATGGAAACTGTGCAAGGTCATAACCATGACAATATAGAGAATGAAACGTTCCACCCTGTCACATTCCCCCCGTCACAGGTGTGATGGGGTGGAATGGATGTGACAGGGTGGCTCTGTTTCCCTTTTGTTTGTGATAATTGTGTGGAATTATATTTGTGAGAATTCCTCCATTAAGTACAACTGAGAGACAAAGGCGATACAATGCAGTTTGTGATGCTGATCCTGAGAGGAGGCAGAAATACCTAGAAAGGGAGCAGCAGTTAAATATTTGCATTGCTGATGTCAAATGTTTTAATCACTTGTTGAATGGGCAATCCTTGCATTGCTGTTGATATCAAATGCTTTTAATCACATTTTTAATGTGTATTATTTCCTGTACTTTGAGAATACAATTATTTTAGTTCCACAAACGCATACAGTATACCTTTCCACTTTTAGTAACTGTTGTTGTATTAATAAAGCCATATTTTGAACTATTTTGTAAAAAAATTGTCATCATTGTGTATGATTAATTAATTTCTATATTTATTTCAAGTATTAACAAAGGTTTCCAGTGTCAGTTGAAGGCTAAAGACAACATATTGTACAGTGAAACAGTGAAACAGTCCACCCCATCACAGCAATTCCACCCCGTCACATCAGTTTCAACCCCATCACAGGATCATTTTGTTTTAAAATTATGTAAAAGGAAGTGAAATATTTCATAAATGAATGTTAACCCAAGTTTTTATTATGTGGACTAATCAAATCAACATAACTTTTATTTGGAATTTTTAAGTGAAATTGTACTTTTGATCAAAACAATGAGACCATTGACATGTCAAATTCATATTTCAAGATAAAGGATCTAAAAATGAGAAAAGGTGATTGAATTTCATAATTGCTGTTGATGGTTTTCAAAAAAGGACATTTTATTGATAGGAAAACATTAGATTTTTTTCATATATTCCATGAATTACTGCTCATGTGGTATATATATTGTCCATGATGGGGTGGAACAAGAATGGCTTACATTTCTGAAAATAATGGGTAATATTAAAAAGTATTTTATGTATGAGGCTGGAAAATATGTTTTCTTGGAGGATTAACATGTATTTCATGTTGTGGAATTGTAAAAAAAAGTTTGCTTTTGATGAAATTCAGAAAATACCAAAGTCCAAATGGCACCCTTTTCGTGGAATGACTCTGACACTTTCCAACTTTACCATGAGTAAACATGTTGAGCTCATGAACACTTCTTTGTATTTTTAGTGTATATGACTGTATTGTACCTATTTGTTTACTGTCTAGGACTACAGATGGAAATTTGCTTCTTGCTAAATCTGGTGCACCCATCTTCTTGTTTAATGCAAATGATTAATGCACGTGCACACTGTCCTTTTTATAAACTAAATAAACTAAACTAAACACCAAACCATCAAATTACCATTTCGTTCTTGTAACTTGCAAATGTTCAGCTACAATTTAATCTTTGGGTTGACCCTGTAGCTATTGACCACACAGTATACTGCAGAAATAAAGCAACAGACCAAATATAACTATAGACGCCATGATTGTTTACAGTTAGACAAAGCATATTTGAATGGGAAGTATTTGCATCACAGAGTACGTCCTTTTTTGTCACTGGGCCCTGCATACAAATATCTCAGTTGAACACATAGCTCTATTGACGAGCCTAGCTTCCCTGTCACTATCCGGTTGTCACTCTGAGTACATTCATCACCGAGTTAGGATGGACTTACAGGCGTCCCTCAACCAAACCAATGCCAATACATCTTATTCCTGTGCAGCGGACACCTTGGTGGAACAGCACATGTATCCAGCCGCCTATTCTGTCTTCTTCATCGTGGGTCTGCCAGCGAACTGCCTGTCTCTGTATGTGGCCTGGGTGCTGATGAGGAAAGGGAACAACCTGGCAGTGTACCTGGTCAACCTGTCCATCTCTGACCTGCTCTACACCATCTCCCTGCCTGTGTGGATCGAGCTGGCCCTGCGTCGGCCCGTAGGGGATGTTCTCTGCAGCTTGGTGGCCGTGGTCATGTACAACAGCTTTTACGTCGGCACCGGCCTCCTCTGCTGCATCTCAGTCGATCGCTACCTAGCGGTGGTCTACCCTCTCTACTTCCACCGGGTCAGAGAGGTGCAGACATCAGTGGTCGTGAGCACTGTGGTGTGGTGTGTGGAGATAGTCGTCCACATTATCTTGCTTGACCACACTGGGGCGCTGCAAGCTTTCTCCTCAAGACGCATGTGCGAGGAGAGAATGCCCATGACCCAGGCAGATGGCAACCTGGCCCTCACGCGGGTCATCCTGGGTTTCTCGGTCCCTTTGTTCATCATGACCTTCTGCTTCCATCAGATCATGCGAGCACTCCGAGGAAGCGCCTCCATCCTGGCTGAGGAGCGCAGGAAAGTGGGGCTGCTGTTGCTACTCCTCCTTCTCACCTACGTGGCGGCCTTTGTGCCCTACCAGGCTGTCATGCTGCTCAGGGCCATGCTGGAGCCATCAGGCGGCTGCCTGTGGGCCACGAGGCTCAGAAATCCATACATGGTCACAGTGGCTACCACCACGCTCAACAGCGTGTTGGATCCTATCATATACTGTTTAATCAGCCCGAGCGCTCGGACAGAGATGAAGAAAGCTCTGGAGAAAGGCAGGGGAGTTTTTAGGCGGAGAAAGTGTCCAAGGAGCAAACATGGAGTTCATTCTATTTTCTAACAGCTACATTACTGTTTTTTGTGTGTTTTTTTTAAACAATTTAATCCAAAAACATGAATCGAACATGCAATGCTAATACTTGCCAGTGTGTAATTCAATGCTAATACTTACAGTGAGAACTGAATGTTGATATACTGTTGTCTTTTTTTGAGTTCTCATATGAAATAAAAAAAAAGATGACATTTATCTATTGATGGATTATTTTACTTACTTTACTTAATAATTGTATTATTGCACGACGAGCACATACATTCAGCCATAACAACCAAGTGTATCCTGTGCTACACTATGGAAACAATTAGTCAAGCAGGTATGTATTCCTTTATCACAAGACAAACAATAATGTCAACATCAGCTTTACTTGAGCCCATGTCTGTATTGACACACCAAAGATAAAGCCTAGCAGTTATCATATACACTTAGTAGCCTAATTAAATCTGCCTTGTGGTTCACTGACACCGGTAGTTTGTTCTGTCATGGCCTGTCACCTGCTAAGTGACCTCGGGCTGCATGGTAGTCAGGGACGACGACGAGGCAGCGGCTGGCTCTTCCTGTTTCTTTGAGCTTGTTGAGCAAGCAATGCAACCGGTACCTGGCAGTGGTTCACCCATTAAACTACACGTTCTTGAGGAAAGTTGGCACTGCAGTGGCGGTCAGCGTTGCCATTTGGGTCCTGGTGGCCTGTTTCAACTCTGCCACCATCACCTGGGACGACTCCTACAATGACTACAGCATGGTATCAGTGTGCTTCGATATCTTCCCATTGTCAGAGAATTTGGCTCGGGTTAATGTAGTGCGCTTCACCCTGGGGTTTATTGTCCGGGTTCTGTTGGTGGTATACTGGTTGGTGGTTTTGAGGCTGCTGGGAATGGTTCTGCTCTGCCTGGGGCTCTGCTTCGGACCCATCCACATCATGATGCTACTCCGCGTGCTGGTGGATGACTGCAGGAGCGCTGCGTGGCTCCTCTATCCCTACAAGATCAGCTTAGCTATCTCAAGCCTCAACTGCCTTGTAGACCCACTCCTTTACTGTTTCGTCACGAGAACAGGAAAGGCTAATGTCACACGGGTTGTTCTCTTCATCCAGGGAAAGAAGACGGGCAAAGGTCAAGGCATGGTGTAGCAGGCTAAATAAAGAACACAAGCCTCCAAAACACATTTAAACTGATATTTTGCTTTGCAAGGACATCGCAGCTACTAATCAGCATTCTTAACATTAGCACATTTACCTCTATCAATCAGTGAGTCCTGGAAGGTAACTGTCCCATATTTGTCATACAAACTTCTAAGGGTTTTTTCTTAGTGTTTCCTAGTGACCTAGTCAACCAACTTTAATACATATAGGAAAAACATCCTGGAAAAAGGACATATTTTATGTTAACATTTACCTTGTGCAATGGAACTACAGTCATTCTATTGTATTAAACTCTCTAGGCAGGCTCACGCGAAAATATGTAAAGTATTTATCAATGCCCATTTGACCCATATGTCTTCATTTGAGTACGGTGACCCAGGAAGAGTAAATTTGGTTTGTTTCCAAAACCCATGCCTCTTATCATTGGACTGCATGATGGCACATTTGACTGTGGTTTCACTTCAGCTTTTTTTGTTACACAACTTTGTATTTTTTGCCCAGACAAGTGAATACCAGACGCCATACCCGAGGGTATTATTTGCATTTAACCACAGTAGACCAAGATTAAATCTGGCACTAGGCAATACATAAGGTTGGTTAATCAGACATAGGCATTCCTTCCTTGCCAAAACTACCAGCCATCTTATATGAAGGGTCTCATTACAAAACACTATATATCCATTTTGGAAAATGACACAAAAAGGTTGCCTAATGTTCATTAGTCACCATCAAAAAACACAAATTAGTTACATCATCTAAAATGCTATGAATTTGTAAGTAAAGGGCTCAAGAGATCTAATAATTTCAGTAATATTCAATAGTGCATTTGTCACATTTTTGGATATCTCGTCTTGGAATGAAACTCTATGTGTTATTCTTTCTCACAGTAGTAAAGAATACTACTAATACATTTTTCTGCGTTTTTCTTGTGCTAAAAATGTTTAATATGTTTAAAGCTGAGGTTTTTCTGACAGTTACATGAAGTACTATTCTTTCAAAGTGAAAAGAACATTCAATAAAATAATGAGTCAATAAATATGCATTTTGCTTTTTATAATATTTTATATTACATATTATATATTTTCAGAATGCTTTTCATATTGTAAGTTGAAGCAAGGCTTGACTGCACTATAGACAAACCTGGATATCTGCAGCTCTCTAGTGGACAGTTACAGAAGTGCAGCAAGCTGTCAGTCTATTTCATAAAACCAGACTACCTCATAAAGTTTGCACTCCTAGCATTTGATTATATCTGATATAAATGTTTCTTCTTCAGTATAACATTCTATTGATTTGAAAGATATCACATAAATACATAGCACTTCCTCTGTGTAGCCTTTGCAGAAATTGCTTGAATACATAATAACAAAGAGGTGTAGGCCTGTTTTTGTAAATTGCAATGCAATATTATCTGATACGTACAGTAATACATTCCATATTGTCCTTTATTATCTGTATTATAGTAACATGGCACAAACACACACACACACACACACACACACACACACACACACACACACACACACACACACACACACACACACACACACACACACACACACGCACGCCCACACACACACACACACACACACACACACACACACACACACACACACACACACACACACACACACACACACACACACACACACAAAGTTTTGTCT
>OMLI01072831.1:0-12242 GCA_900302605.1 Rondeletia loricata | reverse complement strand
GCACTGGCAAAATGCAAAAGTAACCAAAAATCAGCGAGGAGGACAGGGAAATGGTCTGTGGCCACCACCTGCAGAACCATTCCTTTATAGGGGTTGTCTTGCTAATTGCGGGTGTTAATTGTATGCCCTGCATGTATCGTTATTAGAGGAATCTGAAATAGTATTAATATTCCTGGTGACTGAACAGCATCTGTCAAATGCTATGGAAACTGTATACATTGTTGAATGGGGCACTACTACTAGGATCAAAGTTGTGTGCTACCATTTCGCCTGTGCTACCTCATCATATTCTTGGTGTAGTCCTGGCTGATGTACCCAAGGAAGTTTGATGTGCCCTCACATTTGAAAGAGGTGGGTCTGGCCAGGGTGCAGCAGCACCTTCAATGTCCTGTGTGTTCAGTGGGCAGTTTCTGGTCATGTGACCAGGTTGATCACAGTTGTAGCATTTCCATGGAAACTCAGTTATATTTCTGTGATTGTGGTTATTGCTGCCAATTGCCTCTGCTTCTGCCTTCTTGGTAATACATCAGCTGTGCTGTCATCAGTTGTTTTGCAATCTGTTGTTGCGTTCAGCATCTGTGACATGTGGCCTTACAGCAGCCAAATCTAGGCCAGAGTATTTGGTGAATGTCTTTCATGCGAGCATGGTAGTCAGAAGTTGGAAAAGTAGGGGGAGAGAATTCCCCCTTCACTGCCTTCTGCAAAGCGTCTCTCACAGCTGCATACGGACTCTGTGGGCTGTGTGTGGAAGGAGGCGGGGGCAGTCGATACTGAGAGAGGAGGAGTGTCTGGAGGCGAATCGGCTCGAGGCCTCTCCTATTTCCTAAACATTAAACACACAGCACTGCTTTAAATGCTAAGTCTAGTAAGGGTGTGGGTCAGTCTGATAAGTCAAAAAATAACCACAACACCTAGAATGGAGTTGCTAGCTGAAAGTATGTAAGAGTTGTGAGAGTCCAAAGTTTAGAGGCGAAAAAATTTACGAGAGCAACAATAATAATAATATAATAGCAACAACAGTAATAATAAACCAGCACAAAACAATAGGGTTTCAGCCCTATGGGCTTGAACCCCTAATAAATCAATAGCAAAACAATAGTGGTTCAGGCCAAAGTGCAGAGAGGTCTTTTTCCAAGCTGAAACTAATCAAAACATCTGAGAAGCACCATGGCACAGGATAAACTGTCCTGACAGGCCATTCTCAGTATTGAAAACGGGCCCGCTCGCAATTTTGACATACAGACTGGTGCGAAACTTTGCCTATAAGAAGGCCAGGAGAAATGTTCGTGTTTACTCGGCCGCAAACTTGTAGCCCAACTCATGTTTACGCAGACATACAGCACTGATTTGGTGTAGCATTTGTTTGGAAAGTTGGGCTAATGTTTCACCTGCACATTTCAATGCTTGTGTTTTTGTCAGATTTAGCTTATGAATGTCTTCAGCCTATAGACTATGGGGGTAGATCAATAATAAATATATATATAAAAGTATAATCCACAAATGTGTGTACCATGATCCGCAAGTTAAAAAAACAAACCACAAAAATGTTTTACTATCCACACAAAAACACCTCTCCACTTGTGTTTTGTAAATTGTCATTTGAATAAATGCAAAATGATATTCACAAATGCATACGTATTTGTAAATAAATGTTTTCACTTTAGCAAAAATACCTCCGTTTCTAGATAAATACAAAAAAGTTTTTTTCTCAAATCTAAAATTGGCTTGCAAAGTGGTGAATCTGCATTTGTGAATCAAAGTACACGTGTGCATCAGCTTGCATTTATCTACATATTTTTGAGAGAAACATTCTGCTGTTTGTGCGCTGATTCACACACAAATTCAGCTTGGTTCACACAGACGGCTTCAGGGCAATTTCACCCAGGATAATTTTTATGTGCGCCTCCTGGTACACAAAGCCACCACTAAATATTTTCCAGGAAGTAAAAGTAATGATTTTGATATTTTTTGGCATAAATTGTCAAATAGGAGTATGGTATGATAGAATGAGCTAAAAAGGCGAAAAAGTAATTAATCATTTCAGTGTGACTTTAAGAGACAGAAAGTGAACAGATAATGTACATCTAGCTGGTTTGAAATTAAAATTTTGACTGTTAATTGGCTTTAATCAAATATATTTAGGAAAATTTAAATTCCTACAACATGGGCCCTTTAACAATCATGACCTATTTTCTTTGCTTTGCTTTCAAGATGTTGACCTCAGTCCCAAGTCAACTTTGATTGCTTAATTTGTTAGACAATGGGACTATCATTTTTTTGCTTGGCTTGTATCAAGTTCAAAATAACTGACAAAATGAATCCCCATGCATATTTTTCCAGGTTGCTATTCAGATGTAATACACATCAGCTTGGATCCAGTCCATGTATGACAAAGTAGAGGTCAGACTCCCTTTTTTAAATTTGATGATTCCATTCATTTTATTTTGTACTTTATTGTAGCTTCATAATGCAATAATTTCTTTATATAACTGTGTCCTTCTGTATGTTTTCAGGATTGGGTGAAAGTATTTGACCCCCAGCTTCCAGTCCTTGCAGAGAATGGCTCAAGGGTGGGATTCATATTTTCAAAACCTTCAGCCTCTATCATCAGACCCAAGGGCTTTGAGAGGGTCTTCGGAAACAGAGGGAAGTCTGCCCCAGCATATAGAGAACTTCATTGGACATCATGACTTCTCCAACATGGCTTCTCAAGAAGCCCCTGCAACAAACTTTTACTCGAACCCCAGTTTGAGTAGTTCAGATTGTGTTTATCAAAGATACTATGTGGAAACGGCATGGCAAGCTGGTGGAGAACAAACCGTTAGAGATCGCTTGCAAAGATGTGGAAATAGCGACATCCCAGATTTAGCCACAGATGGATTATCTACATCAGAACATTTTCCCTCATCTTTTGCAGCAGATTTGCAAGAACTTAAGCAAGACTGTGGAATACTAACTTCATCCTTTCTTGAGGACTACTCGGATGTCAGTAGCTGCTCAGAGACAGATGTCAATGAAACAAGGCCCTCTTGTAAATTCATGACAAGTAATTCAGATTCAAAACCTAAAATTGATGTTACTAAAAAACACGGTCCTTCAGAATGGCCTTTGACTCCAACTGACAATATGTCATTTCCCATGGGGAGTCTGTGCCCTAATGTGTCAGAGACTACTTTAGTTGTGCAAAGTCTATCAAATGGTGAGGCAGGAGAAAACATGGTTGATTTTGCACTGGACAAGATGGAAAGTGTAGAGAAACTTGTGAAAACTTGCATACAAAATGATGAGTTCTCTGGCACTTCTAAAATGGTGACAACTACAGCGAGTGAAAGTACAGAGGATAGTCATGAGCATGATGGTTGCCAAGAGCAGCAACAGAGGGTAGATGTGGAGGAGGAGAGAGCTCTCACACAAGACAAAGAATCAGGCACCCCTATAGGTGGCCATGGAAACTTGACTGAGGATGTAATAAAGGTGGATCCAGATGGCAATGGGGAAGAGCAGATATGTCCTAAACAAGACAAATACCAAGAGACCACTGTAGTTGCTCCAAATACCATGGCTGCATTTGACAGTGTTGGAGAAGATGGTAAAGTCCAGGAAAAGGAAAGGAAAGAATCAAGAGAAAACAAGGAGGCTTTTAATGAGCAGAAAAACCCAAGTCTCATCTCCATGGATGGTCAAGATAAAAATATGAGGAAGGATGATCAAGACAAAGAAATGCAATCATCTACATTTGAATCTTCAGATTCACAGGGGGTATCAGATTCTCAAGATGCTACTCTGAGGGAATACACATGTAACTTGGCTACAGCCAGCTCTGCAGTCAGTGAAAATGACAGCCATAGTTTGGAAAGCAGCAGTCAATATGTTGAATCCTATTTGCAGTTCCCTGAGCATCAGTCTTTTAAAAGTAGATCTCAGGACATCGTTGAGGGCAGTGATTGTGATTCTGTTGACAACAGTGAAAATAATGAGCAAAGTGTTTCTAATCATTTAGTATCCTGTTTAAAGCCAAACAACTCAAGCACGGACATAAATCCCTGCCTAGAAAAGGAATGGACAAGTCCAGCAGAGAAGACAAATATATCCTCTTTTCCAAATCAGGAACAGTCATCACAGCAAAGTCAAATGGCCATAGAACCACCAGGCCTTGGTGGAGATGTTCCTGAAAATATAAGCAAATCATTTCAAGAGTTGCATACAACATTTAAAGAAGAACCATCAGTAAATGGCATGTTGTATGGTGAACCTCTGTCAAGAGAAGATTCTCCCTCTGAAGCTGATGAAACAAAATCTGAAACTAATCAATTTGAAGAAGCTTCTGTGACCAGACCTGAAAATGAAAGCATGACCCATTTGGAGGTACAAGCACCTCAGCTGAAATGCTCTGTACAAATGAGGAAATGTCTACAGCCTATTGTTATTTTGAAGACCATAGAACCAAGAAATGGCACAAACAAGGCATATCTCTGTGCAGATTGCCAACACACAACCCAAAATGTAGATCATCTAATCGAACACCACCATTGTAGCCACTCACTGCACAAATTCCAATTTTGCCAGACCTGTAATATCTACTTGATGAGTAATGAACAAGCAGAAAAACATTTGTGTGGTGTAACTGATGAGGCCCCTCAGCTCTCTTTTGATTCTACCTTACAGAAGAAAAAAACCAGACATACCCTTTACAAGTGTAACAAGTGCAAGCTTACATTTTCTAAATTGTATCATTATGTCAAGCATATGCGGACTCACACAGGCAAAACACCGTTTAAGTGTAATGGATGCGGTTGGTATTTCGCACAGAGTAGTAGCCTGCACAGACACAAGCGTGTGCCTGGTCGATGCCAGGGCCAGAAACATACAGTTTCAGCTGCAAACTCTGATGCCATTATCGAGAAAACAAAAACAACAACGCAGAAGGACTTGGTACACAACAGCCAATACGCCAGTCTACCTGAATGTTACGTGAAGCTTGTAGATGTCTGTAAGACTAATGTATGTCATTTTTGTAGTAAAAGCTTCTCAACTACAGAGAAACTGAAGAAACACAATCACAATGTACACAAGGAGAAGAGTGGGACACTTAATCAGTGCACCAAAAATGTCAGTGCCAGCAAAACTCTTGAAGGAGGCAATGAGGCAAGAGGAAAACATAAATGCCCTCTCTGTCCACGGGTTTTCAAGTACTCCTACAACAGGGCTCGGCATCTGCGTGACTGTATCAGAGATGTAACATATGGTGGCAAGGGAAAAATTGGCAACAAATATCAGTGTCCCTTGTGCCATGCTACCTTTACGTTACCATCTAACAGACACAGACATATTAAAAACATTTGCCTGAAAGAATATCTCAGTCGGCTTGCAAGGAAGAAGACTGAGTCAAAGGAAAATGATGAACAGAAAAAACAAACGCCTCCAACTTTAACAGCCCCTCAGAATGTGCGACGCTACAAATGCAGTCTCTGTCCAGCAATTTTTTGCCATGCCTCTGGGAAATACAGACATATGAAGAAACACGAGTTGTTTAAAATCACTGGCAAATTGGTCAAGTACAGGAATTCAAGTTCTTTTCCCATGTCTAAGCAAACACAATTCAGTACTAAAAAGACTGAAGTGTGTAAGGATACATTGACTTCAAATGAAACCAGTAGCAGCCTTCCCTTCACCTGCCGCTTTTGTGGAAAATGTTTCAGCACGTCATTGTCACTGAAGAAACATGAGCGCAGTCACAAAGGTGAAAGACCTTACCGTTGTTTGGAATGTGGAAAGGGGTTTAAGAAACATGCCTATCTGGTTTCTCATAAAATGGTTCACCAGCGAAGGATACAATGCACTGTTTGCAGAAAGATTCTTCCATCTATTGGGGAATTGATTCAGCACAGAAAGTCACATCTTAAAAAGGGGATGCTTCAGTGCCCAGACTGTCCAATGCAGTTCCAGTACCCTGTGTATCTACTTAGACATATGGCCTCCCACAAATGTGGGGAAAAGAAGCCACTTAAGGTGGAAGAGAGACCATCATTAAAACCACAGCTGTCCTTGCAATCTTTGAAAGAGCAGAAGGGGCAAAAGCAGCTACAGTGTTCATTATGCAAAGAGGTATTTCATGATGGCCAAGCACTACGAAGGCACTGTCTTGAACACATATCTGGGTCCTCTTCATGCCAGTGTCCGTTTTGCAAACGTCATTTCAGTAGTCGCCGCTATTTGCTTCGCCACATGCAGAGACATACTGGAGACAAACCTTTTCCCTGCAGTATCTGTGGAAAACAATTTTACCGGGAGATGTACCTTAAACTTCACCATGAGAAGTGTTCAGCTACTGAACCCAGACATGTAGTCATTAGTGAGACAGATACTAAGTCTAAGAAATCATTTCAGTGTTCCTACTGTCCACGGATATTTTGTAGGAGAAACCGCTTGAAAAAACACCATAATGGCCACAAGTCAAATTCATTGGTTGTCTGCTCAAAATGTGGGCAGTTCTTTGGATATACAAAATTAACACAACATGCAAGGGACTGCAATGGAACTTCAGAGCTCAACATTGGTTCATCACCTAATGGTCATTGTGGTAAAAGCGTTGCACAGAAAACGAATCAAAAGGTCCATGAAATGTCTTTGCAGTCCAAAGCAACAGGAACCAAGATGCTTCAACATAAGTGCCCTCACTGTCTGCAAAAGTTCAAGTACAGATCATTTCTCTTGAGACATCTTGTGTCACATACTGGTGAGCAACCCTATGCATGTATGCAGTGTGGCCATAAATATGGCAGTCAGTCCATGTGTTTGCAGCACGAAGCTTTCTGTGATGGTGTTTACAGAGAAGAGCAGTTAAAGGTCAAGAGTGATGTTGCGACAAAATTGTTGGATGCATCCAGTTTCAGAGGAGCAGCAGAGAAGCCACAAGCAGAAGTTGAAGGTGAATACAAGTGCAAATTCTGCACAAAGACTTTTATGAAATCGCGAAACCTGAGACGCCACATTTTGACACATACTGAAGTCAAGCCTTATCGCTGTAAAGCCTGTGACAGTTGCTTTTCAAGGTATGATTATCTTAAAGTACATCAGACTCGTTGTAAAGGGAAAAGACAGCGATTGGAAGTCTGTATTCCCAAAATCAGTTTAGATGATGTTGGAAAGGGATGGCAAAAGAAATTTGATAGACTGGCTATTGAAAAACAGCAGACATTTGAGTGCAACCTCTGTTCAAGAAGCTTCTCAACTCAATCTAAATTGTCCCGACACTTCTCTATGTTCCATGCTACAAAATCATTTAGTTGCACCCGCTGTGGCGCGTCATTCACTCATGAAAAATCTCTAAAAAGACATAAGCGGATCAGTAAATGCCGAAGGGCCTCCAGTGAAACAAATGGTTCTCTACCAGTGAGAACTAATCCACAGACAGAAAATGTGACAAGACCACTTCATGGAGTGACAAATCGAATTCTACAGAGGATCCAGCCATATTTGAAAAAAAAGCATAAATATACCTGTAATTACTGCCCCCGATCTTTTGGAAACAACTGGCAGTTGAGAATGCACACCCGCCTGCACACAGGTGAGAAGCCATTTGGCTGTGAACATTGTGGTGAAAGATTTATACGGAGGGATTACTTAAAGCGTCATTCAGCAAAGTGCAACCAGAGAGAAGAGCAAATGAACCCAGTGCTTTGTGACCGATGCGGAGGCTTTTTCTCTAAAGACAAACTTGAAAACCACAAAAAACAGTGCACTTCCACACCAAGCCTGCCTGACCACAGCCAACAGTCCACCCCTCAAAGCCCACCAAAGGGCTTTTCTTGTGCTTACTGCAATTCTCGTTTCTTGATGTTTTCAAAGCTCCAAGAGCATTTTCTAAATGCACACAAGCAGGATACGATTTTGAAGCCACCAGTGTCTACTGCTCCTCTACAACAGCATCTGTCAAATATAATGAGCGTCAAGGAAGAGCCTTTGGATGAGAGAGAAGGTGACAAACAGCTGAGTGGTGATGGCAACCTATTGTTTGATACCAGTGTTGATGATGAGATGGACAAACCCTTTGCCTGCCCAGACTGCAACATGAGCTTTAGAAATAAATCTGGGCTAAGTAGCCATTTGCGTGTACATTTAAAACAGCATCCTTTTACTTGTAAAAGATGCAAGAAAGGCTTCTGGAATAGAAATCTACAACGTAATCACTCCAGGAAATGTAGAGGACTTGGAAATGTTGCTGAGAGGAATTCTGACGTGGAATCAGGAGTCCCTATGACCACAGAGATTGATTTAGCACTGAATGACTCTGTTCTCCTGTTCAAACAAGGTTCCCAAACGACCGGCACAGGGGTTTTGCAAACCAACTTCTCCTGCAAAGATGACTTAAAAGACATACCACCACAGAATTCAGGAGGAAACCAGGAGCAAAGCGGCTCATCTAGAGAGAAGAAAGCTGTGCAGTACCAGTGTTCAGAATGTGATGAGAGCTTCACAGATGGTTTAATGCTCATTAGTCACCTAGAAGACCATGGAAGACTGGAACAAGAGAAAAAACGCAATACATGTTCTAAGTGTGGGCGGGTATGTGCCAGTCCAGGAAATCTTGAAAAACACATGAGGATGCATGGCATTCATAAGACACATTCTTGCCCTGACTGCTTTAATACATTCCCCTCCTCAACTGAGCTTGAAATCCACAGAACATGTCACGACCCAAATAGACCATTTGTTTGCAAAGTGTGTAAACAAAGGTTTTGGACAAGACAGTCTTTATGTAATCATTACAGTGAAACCCATCCAAATGATGTATACACTTGTAATTTCTGTAAAAAGAGCTATTCAATCAGAAAATCACTTGTTAGACACTATAGGATGAGGCATCAAAACAAGCAGATGGATGGATATATTGATGGTACTGTAAAGGAAAAGATAAATACTGACCAACAATCCAGCATTCAAGTCAATACCACTGGTGAAAGTGATGAAGACAGCAAAGATGAAAATAATGGCAGTGAGGACAGTGACTCAGACTCAGCACCCTACTTCCCCTGTCATGTCTGTGGCAAGACATTCCTTACATCAGAAAGCCTTGAGGATCATCAACGATGTCACCTCGGTGAAAAGCCACACGAATGTGCAGAATGTGGTAAATGTTTTTTCCAGGCATCCCAATTGCAACAGCATCAACGAATGCACAAATCAGAATTTCAGTGTCAGACATGTGGCAGGGGCTTTGTCTCTCTTTTTGCTCTGCGCAAACACAAGCATACTCATGGCAAGAGCCGTCCGTATCGCTGCTCCAAATGTCACCTCAGTTTCACAGGACCCTCACAGCTGGCAGAACACATGGCCACCCACCGTGAAGACAATTTTCCTTGTGACATATGCAATCGCAGATTTTCCTCCAAGAGTAGTCGAGCTGAGCATCGGAAAAGCCACTCTGAGTCAGGTGGTTGTCTCTCACCTTTAATGTCACCAGAAGAACAGAAAAAGTCTCCATCTCTTTCTGAATGCCCCTTGACAATCACGGAAGAACCTAAGTATCGCTGTGGAATTTGTAGTGAGCGTTTCAAAGACCCTGAGGAGCTCTCAGAACATGGTTGCATGGCAGCCAAAGAGCGACCATATTCATGTACAGACTGTAATAAACATTTCCTGCATGGATCTCACCTGAGAAAGCACAGGGCCACCCATCAACTATCACAACCCATTGTATATCAGTGTAATCAATGCAACAATAATTTTTCCTCTTCTCAGCATTTCCTCAGCCATTTGAAGAATCATGGTGATAATGATACTGAAGCAGAAATTAAAGGTGGAACTGTGGGAAAAGACAGAGGAGGGCCTTCACATGTTTTCAAATGCCCAATTTGCCATCAGCATTTCGCCAGTGCCGCAAAATTGATGCATCATTTTCCAGTGCATTCTGATGATGCCTATGAATGCAAAATTTGCAAATTGACATTTCTCTCCAAAAGTACGCTTGAAGAACATGAGCGCTGTCATCTGACCGCAGCTACTCAGTTTGAATGCACTGAGTGTTGCCAAAGCTTTTTGGGAAGTGATGCTTTCCGCCAACATCACTGTTCCCGTCAACAGCATGGAATGGAGATTGAATATTCGAGTCCATCAACCAAGACGTCCCCTGTTACTTATAATCAAGCATTGGGGGAGGAGGAAGAGGTTGATGTTACTGGGGAGGACTTCTATAATTGCCCTGTTTGCTCAAAGCGATTCTCCTCCAAAAGTGGTCTCTTGGAGCATCAAAATAAACAGCACCCAAATGCAAGGCCATTCAGATGTGAGCTTTGTGGAAAAACGTTCACCCTGAGGCGGTATCTCAGGGAACATGAACGAAGGCATCGTCAGAAAATAGGCATTCAAAACAAAGCCCAGTTTGTTGAAAAACAGTTTAAGTGTTCTCAGTGTCCCATTATATTAGACACAGCAAAAGATCTGTCTTTGCATATGAGAATGCACGCTGAACAAGAAGTTGGTGAGCACCGTTGTGATATGTGCTACAAGTCATTTAGCCAGTTGTCTCTTCTTAGGCAGCACCAGGAAAGTCACGTTGGGCAAGTTGTATATGAATGCACAGAATGTGACAAAGCCTTTGCTTTTCCTCACCTCCTGGAGGAACATCAACAGACTCATGCTGGGCCCTCTCTGTAATTGCTGCTTCTATTTACCTTCTACCTTACGTTCCCTTTTCCCTGTGAATTATTGTAACTAAACTAATTTGAAATCCCTTTCCTGCCTTATTTCTGATTGTGTGCATCCATTTTTAATCACCAACTAAATCTGATTTGTATTATTTGTCCATTACAAAATAACAAAGTTCTTGGTTTATGTCATTATGACAGAGCATCTTCTCATTTATGAACTCTTATTGACATTGTATATATTTTGATTTCTTGTATTGAAATGTGTATACAAATCATTATCCAGAAACAGTTCCATGATGTTGGTTGTAAATCTTCTATGACCCCTCATACAAGTCTAAATTGTGTAAAGTTGTTTAATATTCTGTGTGATGAATACAAACAAAGCATGATGGGGTAAGATTTTTAAAAGATATCATTGGTAAGGGATCAAATGTTTGATGGATCAGGTTTGACTTAATGACGTTTATTCTGAAATAGTTTGTAGTCAATTTTGTTGACAGTTAAAATGTAAAATGTACATCAAATAGGTCATTTTAATCCATTTGTATTTTCTACTGCTATGGTATGATTTTTCATTTACTGTAGATAGGATCATTGTGCAATTTTCAGTTGCTTTATCTTGGTCCCATATATGTATTAAGAGAATAGGTAGCATTTTTTGATGTAGATACTTTTAAGTATCTTGTACAGATATTTGAAAGATGTTTAAATTGGATATTCTTTTCACAACCCAAGCTACTACTTTTGTTATGAAATTTGAGTTGATGCATTAAAATAAGAAGTAAACAAGTCAACTGGAAAACTTGATTGTGGGTCTTGTTTATATTTCTTTGTACTTAAGCTTCTAAATAGGTGTGCGACACTATAGCTCTTGGTATTGTCCAACCATAATAATGTGACATTGTGTGGGTCCTAGGGATGCACATTAAAAAAAGATTCTTGATTGATTTTCACTCAAGTTAACGATCAAATATTGATGTTCGTTAGGCCCAAACCTGCTACAAGAGCATTCTCATCTCTCCCTTACCCTACAGCAACCCCCAGTGCAGCAACCAGTAGGCCTAGCCCTTAGAGCAAAATGCAATAAATAAAATGATTTAATTTCATTAAAATTAAATGTATCAATATAGCCTATATAAAAACTGCCTTGTGCCAAATAACCTCAGCATAGCCTACAGCCAAAAAAATACAAAACACAGCAACTGCTCAAATTTCCAGAACTTTTATTTCTCCCAGCATTCACCAATTAACATTAGGTCAGTGGCATTCACACGGCACATTAAGCCATGAATTCAAAGCATGAAACGAGCATAAACCAAACATTCCCAAAAATATATTCCCATATTAGTCCAAATGAAATAACGTTTCCAAACTCTAAAGGAAATTAAAAAGGCCTATTGTTGACCAAATTGGGCTAGGGTTAACTCTTTTAGGCCTATTGCCAAAATATTTTTATTAAAGCTACTATATGTAGTTTATAGCGGCCTCTAGAGTTTGCTAGTTGTAGTTGTACTAGTTGTCGTAAAAAACCTGCTGGCTGGCGGACCCGGAACAAGCAGCAGCGGCTCGGCGCTCTCCTTTTCGCTGCTCTTT
>OMLI01072829.1:0-10227 GCA_900302605.1 Rondeletia loricata | reverse complement strand
TTCAACTTTTTTGTCTTACTAAATTGAAGTAAGCCTTCCAATATTCCTATTTGATTGTATGAAGGCCACATTAAGTTCAGTCTGATGAATCAGGGAAGAGAATGATTTTTCATCTGAATAGTAGTTTTAGAATAGAGTGAATAATGACATATTGGCAAAAACAAACAACTATGGTTTATCAGTTTTTAATTGCATTATGAAAAGAAATAGAGGATGGGCCTAAGTAGTTTAAATAAGTCTGTCTGTACGTGACAAAGTGTGTGGCAAACCTTTTTCTAGGTTTACTTGTGTGTTTACATGAAGGACTACTAAGCTCTCCCATTGTCAGTGAGCAATTCTGCCTGTTCAGTGACAAGTGAACGCCGCTGTGACATACAGTATGTGGTTTATGGCTGTTAGTGAGAGATGACAGAGCACATTATCTGCAACTAAGTGAGAAAGTGTCTGGCAGAGTGAGGTTAACAGGTAACCCAGTTACCATTTGCACCAAAAACGAAATAAATAAATAAATAAATAAACTGTGCATAGAGTGCAGTGGTCGGTATGCCTGTATGCCTGCGTAGCGTGCCGCGACAGCAGTGCCCATTTGGACAGGGCCGATTTAGTCTAGAACCGCTCGTCCGATCGACTTGGCACTCGACACTGCACTCCGTAGGGTCCTCAGCAATACACCTGTCGAGTTTAAAGTCGATCGGGAGAGCGGTTCGCGAGATAATCGAAGGACAGACACACCGAGGACAGACAGAGAGAGATTCCTGCCATTATTAGAGAGACATTTGTTTGATATTGTCCATCTGGTTATGGTTAGCTCTTGGAAAGATCCACAACCCTTCTTAATAATGCAGTTGGCTGCATTATTCTGCAATTCATTTCTAGGGCATCATGTTACCAATTTCAGGCATAATTGTTTTGGAATAAAGCTATTATTGTTCTGAGGACAGAATCCCTTTTTGTCTTTCATAAAAGCCATATTCAAATATCCAAACCCTCTTCATGACTATATAGCACCACTGGTAGTGAAAGCACATGGGTAGACTCACATTAGCTTTTTTTTTGTCTGGTAACAACAGTATGAGTCTATGTAACAGCCAAGTTGTCTACTACTGTCAAATCCCACATTAATCCCAAATTCAGTGTCTACTCACTTGCATATACCCGACAACCCTGGCACCTTTTCCACCTTCCACAAAGTACTGATATTTAATCACTGGCCTTTTTTATGTGAGCCCCCGCAGATGAGCAAAGACCAAGGAGCTCCAAAAGGTCAACTTCAACAAGGAGGAGAATCCTGCTTCGATTGTGATGATTTGAGGGGAGGATACTTAAATCACTTCACCCAAGTTTCTCTCAGCATTAGATGACACTCATATCACTATCAAATGCAGCTAGTGTTTACGATCATTCTATTTGAGGGTTTAAAGTCAGTTCATTTTGGTACATCCATTCAGATCCAACTTTAACACCTTGTAAATGATCATATTTGGCTGTAAAGTGAAATCTGCACTGTCCTTTCCCATAAAAGTCTGGTCATCTGACACCTTACCAAGATAAGATGGATGTCTCACTTGTTCTCTTTGTCGTGGACAGAGCCGACCCGAGCTGGATCTGACTGGGAGGATGAAAACGTAAGCAAGACAGCTGTCCGTGACTCCAAAGGGTTCCGTGACCCCTGTCCAGAGCCTATTATCGCCTTCTAGATGTTTCTGCAGGGCTTGAAGCACACCAGTCCCCATCAGACTCAGCCCCTGTGTCAGCACTCATGGACAGATAGGTGGGAACCCAAGAGGGGGCCGCTGGCTCAGGGGTTTTATAGGAGCTTTGATTATGAGCAAGAGTGTGATTAGTAGGCAAATAAAGAGAACCAAAAAGCCATAAAAATGGTGCACAGCTTTACAAGTGTGCAGTCGTTTGAAACCAAATAGCAAGTACTGTCTGTCCCTAATATGTCTAAGATATGGTTGTGAGTTGGGTTTTGTTTTAGACTTGCTGTGGCCTCCTGTGACTGTCCATTCCATATGTTCTTCAATGGTTTCAACTTGCAAAGTGCCAGGGTGACCACCTGATGAGCTTACCTGTAAGATTTTGCTGGCTGTTTCCTCTGTTGTTATCATTATTATTTGTATTACTGGATTTCTGTTTTATTGGACAGTCTATAGTGGATAATTATATATATAGAGAGAGAGACCTGGGGCCGATGGGTCATGAGCCAGACTCAAAGAGTTTGTGACCCAAACATAATCCTAAGGCTTATGGAAACATAATCTTGAAATTGTGCAAGCTAGCTAGCTAAGTAGCAACATTTGGGTCTTACCCATGTCCTAGTTCAGTGGCACATCGATTCAGCACAGTGTCAAATGAAGTCACTGAATGACACCAACTATGTTTTAAGAAATAACAATTTTAAGAAATAACAATTATTCTTAAACATATAAAATATATCTACAATATGTGGGCTTTGAAACTGCTGAAATGAAGACTATGTTTAATGTTATAAACCCTGATCGAAAATGTCAACTTGGCATTAAATGTATGAGGCTTCTGTTTTATATTATGAGATGATGAAAAGCTCTAATAGCATCAGTAGGCAACTTGAAAAAACAAGGAGTGTAATGTGTTTTTAAAAATCTAACCTTTGCAATTGGAAGCACGTCAGGCAAAAAAAGCCAAAAGGAATTTGTCTCATATTTCATATTTGAAGAGTTTGCCAGATTAGACCTAGCTTTAGCATCATGTAGAATTATGAAACTTCTATAATTGCCATAACAACCATAGCTGAACTGGAAAACTTTCAACTTTCCTATTGCTGAGTCACCCATAAGCTTTTTCCTAACTCCCCATCACAGAATATTGAAAACCACATTGTAAGACAACTTTCAAACATATCCACTTTCCAAGAGTTCCAGTAACTTCTAAACCTGAAGTACAGTAGAGAGCCCAGCAACATAGTAAAACCTCTCTCCTTGTTTCCAGAGATAGTCATCTGGTTAGATCTGCTGCCTGTGGGACCAAATCTAGCCCTGCTGGCCTCAGATCAAATCCCACCAGACGTTTCTCTCCTGTGTCTCCACTAATACGTCTACCTCTCTAGCTTCCCACTATCTGAATAAAGAATAAAATCACTAAAGGTGAGTGGGCTGCCCACACTCCTCTCTCTAGCAATCCGTTTCCCCAGCCAGGCTTCTTCTCTCAACTAAGTTTGCTTCTTCAGCCCCCTACTTAGAGTCCATGCCAGCAGCCCAGACCTAAATAGACTGCCCATATGATGCACCACAGCAGACTCATAAAAGAGGAACTGCATGTTGCTCACACACGCAGCGCAGCAGCTGGGTCAGTTGGAGTTACTGCTAAAGAGCAGCCTTTACGTCAAGTAGGGGAGTGTTCAAGGTTTCCAAGTATGAGGTTTTGATGAATCAGTACCTGAGGGACTTGGCAGGGAAAATCTTGTGCTAAAAGCGTAAGGCGTGACCTATCCCTAAGTGGACAGGTTGCAGCGGGGCAGATTCAACGCTAACGTGATCAGATTTATGATGGCTTTGTTTGTAACTCAACTCACCAGGAAGGGACAGCAGCTGGTAAGGCCATTCAAACCGCCAACGATGGCTAATAAATGACCAGAAAGTGAACTAAGCAGGGGTCTAAGGCCACATGACACCTCTTGTGGCATCCCCCCCAAATACTTCCCAGACTAAGGAACTGGATCCTGCTTGTCGATTGCCCTCTGATACTTTATAGCTTCTCATGTTTGATATTCTATCAGGCGACTGAAGGATAACGCAATGACCCTCTCTGTGTGAGATGGAGGTGCTTATTATATTCACTAGGTGTAGTAGGTGACAATGGCAACACTTTGGCATGTCTGGGGATGTTTTGCCACACAGATAGTATAGAGCAGATGTGTGGTGTGATTCAGCCCTTGTAGGAGCTGACACATGACATTTCCATCCACGTTGTGCTGATAAAAGACATTCTGCAATGCATGACACACACTTTGCAGACGTACCCCAGCTGATCTTTATTAAACATAGATACAACTGATTAGAATAAGATGAGGCATACTCTCCTAATTGATCAAAATTGCCTCTGCATCAGCAACCACATACATAAGACCTCCATATCCTTTTTTATTATTATTTCAATTACTTCTTTTACCTCGGCGAGATGTAAAGCAAAGACCTGAGACTTCGCTTAGAACCACTTAAGTTATATGGATGAAATGCAATGTGCTTCAGTTGGGAAGGTAACAGTTTATGTTTACGTGCACAATGTGTGTGTGTGTGTGTGTATGTGCATGCAAGCTCGTGCATGTGTGTGTGTGTTTGTGTGTGTGTGTGAAATGCACAGGGGAGTTTGTGGTGCATGAGGAAAACACTTTAGCCTTCGACACAGCTGCACTCCTCAAAGCCCCAGGAAGCGTCCCTCGGGGCAGCGAGGTGCCCAGAGGATGGTCTTGGTGGTTAGAGAGCAGCTGAGACTGCCATTCTCCACTGAGCCATCCAAGTGCCTAGCCCTTGGCTCAGTCCCATGGTGGGGGGTTTGTGACCTGTTAATAAATAACATTACAATCGCACCTCTTCCTCTGCCGCAGTCAACAGGGCTGTTTTTGCTTGAGGTGAAAGGACACAGAGTTGGCATTGACACTTGGCCTGCCTTCACACTCATGCACGCACTTTCTGCATAGATCCTAACACAGGTGCACTGCCATGGTCCATGCCCCCTATCTCCTGTCTACCATGGGTAAAATTAGTGCCTGTGCAAATCCACCTAACCCTGGATACCCCTTCTTTCCAAGCTGTCAGTCAGTATTACAGGCAGTTAACGGTCTCACTTACAGTTAGCGTTCCAGTGTATCACTGGTAACCTGAGAACATGACGAGGAGATGGGCCAACATAGAAAGACCCTTTAGTTTCCATCATAAAAGGTGCATATGACCTCTACTGACACCTGAGAGGCCGTTCTGCTTTTTCTTTTTCTTCTTTTTCTTCTCTCTAGGCCAGAGAGTTATACAGCGTCTTTAATTCACTGCTACTAAAACACACACAAAAGCATGACCTGTCAGTGAAAAGGGTAGCTTAAGCAAGAGCTTATGCAATCATCCATAGGGTTCAAATGAAGTTCAAATAAACAGCCTAAGCATACTATATCAATTCAGCCCGGTGGTTTATTTTCACTGTAGGGCCTTTCAGACCCGTAGCACCAGAAAATGTGTTCCAGAGCACTGACACCTCTCTCAGACATCCTCACACAGAAAAGTTTCGCTCCTTGTTTTTACAACCATGAAAATCAGATGGGGTAGTCGACATCAGATCAATTATATTGATTTATTGATCCTCTCCCACTGGCATTTATGGGGCTGCATTTTTCCAAAGGTCATCTCCTTAGCCGTAACTTAATCATAGCAATCAATGGATGACATACAGTATTTTATGTATGCCAGTCCTGGAGGTGGAGGCTTAGGTCTCACAGCCAGACATCTCACCCTGAAGGCCCTTTGGACAGCACAGTAACGTATCCTTCAACCGGATTCATAGACCTGAACCACGTCTCTATTGCGCTAATGCTCTCCACATTTCAACAGTCAAACATATATAACACCCCACATAGACTTGCAACCACATGTTCTCTGAAAAGTGCATTCTCACTTGAAAAGCTGCAAATACTGTAAGAACATGTGAAGAACGTGATCATGTCAAAGACTGCTTGTATCTGTGATACAAAGTAATTTGATCTGATCAGAGGTACAACATTTTATGGATGAAAGCACCGATTCTAATGCTGAGGACAACAATTTAGAACCTGATACTTCTACCATGCTTGTGAGATCTGAACATGGGAAAGTCTTAACTGATCATATAGATTAAAAGCGGTGTACCTTACCCCCTCTGTTTTTAATAATACTCAATAGGCTGCAGGAGAAAAACATCCCTGTTGGAGAGAATTAAATTGAATCTTTGGTTCATTAAGTGGAGACAGATGCCTACTGCAGGGTTCCATCTTAATGTACACTTCTACCAGTGGGAGAAAAACTGAAATAAAGACCAGGATTAAAATAAGACGCTCACAAACAAACAAAAATGAGAAATTCCACACAATAAAATAAAAACAAAAAATAGGGTGCAGCTGCTTTTAACGATCACTGGCACCAAATCTGTAACCATTGATATGCCTCCAAACAATGGTAAATGTCTTTCATTATAGCAAAAGCGTTGCTTCAGTGGTTTTCCCTCCTCTACAGCTAGCAGCTTTATAAAAAATTTTTTTTTTTGAAAATTCTCCCTTCAGGAGATGCAAGGCAACAGAGAAATACTTTTGGAAGACCACAATGAGTAACTTCTGGTAAAAAAAAAATCCCTTCAACACCACTTCCCAAACAGGGAAATGATAAAATCACAGATGTCTCATATTGTGCCATGCTTCAAACGTACTTTTCACGTCACCAGAATTTGAATATGTGCACTTAAAGATACTGGACCTTGATGTTTGGCATATCAACCAGAGAGACTTTCAGGCCCAGGCTATACTTGTCCACAAGATACAGCGATACAGCGATACAGCTGGCTAAAATGGTCATAATACTTGTGGCCAGAACATCGTGACTTCTGAATGCTTTGCCTAACAAGGCACACTGTGTTTCTTCTCCACTGTCTGGACACAAGATGACTCTTATTGGCCGAGCGGCTATAAGAATGCTAGACTGAAGACCTTTACAGACTGTTAACAGGGGCTAAATTATTCCCTCTCAACATGAAATGGGTGGATGAAGGAGGTCAGACCAAAGCCTCTGCATGCACTCAGCCATGATGATTGTGCCAGCTGAAGTTGGCACAATCAGAGAAGCTCAAAATGACTCAGCTATAGCAATGACTTTCTGCCATAGACAAGACTGAAAGGCTAATCCCGCAACAGTTACCTAGTAGGGTATGCAGTTATATATTAAGCCTTCTGGTTTTAAGCTTAACAATCTTCAACATTACACTTTAGACAAATCAAGTATCAGAGAACTTCTATAAAGTTACTGTATTTGTGCAATGTGTGCATTAGAACTTCTTAGCTCAAGCTCATTTGGATTTTCTTTCCATCCTCATTAATACTCTTTGGTGGTGCTGTTCCATTTACTTTGGCCATAAGAATGTTGCATGTGGCCTCTCGCTGAGGACAGGCTGTGACCTGCAGATATAACAGAGGCTTGTTTCACCAGTGTAGAACTCAGGAGCTAATTCACAGCCAACATAAAGTAGGCATTAACAGCAATGCATTTGTCAACTTATAATGAAACTCACACAAGTGATGTTTTTGCCACATAGTCAACTTGTTTTTCCACAACACCTACTATAGCTACTACTCCCGTAGAGGAGACGAGTGCCTCACAGCTGATGAAGGGTGTTCTTCTAAGAGAGACATGAACATCCTTATACCACATGCAGTGATAGAAGCTGTATTTTACCATTGTTATTTTTTACATGTATTTATGCAAGGACGGTTTGCTCAGCACACATGCTCTTTTCAAGCAATGTCCCGCTCCACATTCATACAGTTGCATACATCCACAACCTTTCACTGTTGCCTGCTGACCAGCTCCATCGGTGCAGTTCAGTGCCTTGCTCAAGGGCGTGTCAACAGCGGCTGTTGAGGGAGCGAAGAGTATTACTCGTTCACTTTTCTGCCCAGATTTTCACAGCCAGTTCGGAGATTAAAACCAGCGACCAGCTGGTCACAAGCCGACTTCTCTGACTGCTAGGCCTGAATGGGATGCTGTGTGATTTGCAAGGATATGCCAGAGCACAACTTACAACTGCAACCAAGGAGACATTAGTTTCAGCCGACTGGAATTGTTTACTGTGTTGGCCTCAGGCTTCTCATGCAGTATGCTCCACAGGCACCATGTGGGAACTGACAGCTCTGGTATGAATAATACCCTTGGTCAGAGGTACTCCAATAGAATTCCCATTTTATTTGAAGCAAGATAGCTGAATAGGAACGTGAAGCCAAACTGTTGTGTTGCTGGGACGTAATGCATTTTACGATTCTGACATTTTGCCGAGTTAGCCTGTAGGAGCTGATATATTCATTATTGGGATTTAATTGTTTCCTGGAGCAACTATCTGTCTCTCACTCATTCTCTGCCTCACAAAACCTTTTTGCTGGCTGCAGAGGACAGAAATGATAGACAAGACACTTGATGTGGTTTGCTATTAACAGAAGGAAAACAAAGACTTTAATTAATTTCACATGGCTGAGTGGGATTGGAGAAGAGTTGGCAGTGCGTAGCTCGGACTGAAGGTGTATGTAGCAAATAATATTCAAGATGATTTGATTTAAGATGAGAATGAGCAAAATCATAGGCTTTCCAAAGAACAGCATCTGTCAGTTGGAAAGCTTTATAGGCGTAATGTTGTATAGTTGGCCGATGATAATGCTGTCTATATTGTATTCATTCCAAAAACATAGGGCTGTTGGAGTGAAAGCAAAATTCTGAGATAAAACATTTCCAGTGACAATTACAGGAAGGATGTGTGAAACGTTTCCTCTGTTACCTCCGCCAACGGAGTTAGACGAGGGTTACAACTCATGAACTTTTCACACCGATTGGCCAAAGGAGGGTGTGGCAGTGGCCGTGGTGCTTCTCATAAAAAGGCATGTAACTTCCGAACAGATTCACGCAACACCATGACACTTTATGGAAATGTTGGTCATGGGGCAAGGAAGAACTGATTAACTTTTCACACCGATTGGCCAAAGGAGGGTGTGGCAGTGGGCGTGGCTTCTCATAAAAAGGCATGTAACTTCCGAACGGATTCACGCAACCCCATGAAACATTGTGGAAAGGTTGGTGGTGAAATGCTGCCTAAGTCCTTTTGCATGCACCATCTGAAACTGCTGGTCTAGGACTGCTGCTCGTTTGAAAATGTGGCAAATTTTAGTTTAATGCACTTTCTTTGCCAAATATACAGTATAGAAAGAATTGTACATACAGTGGGCATGGCTTCTCACTAAAAGGCATATAAATTCTGAATGGATTCACAATCAAACTTTGTGTGCCTATCAGCAAACATAGGAAGAGGCAAACCCTCCATTATTGAAAATTCTTCAAAAACTTGGTCCAGTGCTAGAAGGGCAGCCCTAATGGCCACTGAACAAATCGAGTGCTGATTGGCCGCGTGGTGTTGCGATAATCAGCTAAAATGCTTAGAAGTGGCTAGAATTTGAATATTTGCATTTGAATTTGCATATCTCATTTCCCATTTCAGATACAGTCATGAAAATGTCTGCATCTCCTGATGTGAAACAAGTTGGTAATGGGGCAAGTAAGAAATGATTAACTTTCGGTGAAAATCCGACATGTGGAACTGGCATATCTTGACAATTGCATAGTGTTGGCTGAGGTATGCGCTCTACTGAGTGCCATCTACCAGTAATTAAAATATGCAATGTTAACACCACTGTTCAAAACCATTATCTGAAAAGAGTTACCAGGTCTCTGACACACTACTAAAATAAGATGATTGGACTTGCTTTTGTTTTGCAGTGGATTTAACCCCAGAAGACAGTGTCACATGGCTAACTCCAAACATTTAATGAGTGAAGTCTGAGGGGAAATCATCAATGTGAACACACACACACACACACACACACACACACACACACACACACACCAATTTTCTTGTTGAATTTGAAACTCCATGGAACTCTATGGCTCTATAACAAATGATTAGGAAAGAGACTGATGCTGGTTTGAGGCTGAAATGCAACAAGGTTGTATTGTTGACTGGAGGAGCTCCCAAAATAAAATATCAAGATCAAGACTGATAAAGTATATTGAAAACTAGACTAGGTAAAAACCTCGTATATGACTGGACTCAGGAGCCCATTCAACCCCTCTCTCTTGCAATGTCCGTGGTTTGGAATGATGAGGACCATATTGACTCAACCCCTAATCATGTGATTTCTGCTAGTTTGCACATAAATAGCAAATATCCACACCAGCGAGCGGCCAGCCATTTTCTTCTCTTCTTCTGTTCTACATTGTCATGGCGAAGCGCTGTATTTACTCACTACTGCCACCTACATTGAACAGGTTTGAAACACCGTTAGCTGTAATTTACGCACTACTGCCACCTACATTGAACAGGTTTGAAACACCGTTAGCTGTAATGCGTTCCTGTACATTGTCACGGCGAAGCGCTGTAATTTACTCACTACTGCCACCTACATTGAACAGGTTTGAAACA
>OMLI01072817.1:0-13703 GCA_900302605.1 Rondeletia loricata | reverse complement strand
TGTTTCTGTAGGATTATTATTGTGTCCTGTTTTGATCCAAGCAAAGACACACACACACACACACACACACAGAGTTCATAACACACACCTCTGCAGTACAATGAGGGGCCGCTCTAATAAAGGGAGGAAGTCTGAAATCAAGCAATAATTTTTATTTTAATGTTGGAATATCTTCTCTGTCCTCAGTATTCTTATGGAATCAACCACTCACATCCATCATGGTGTATTGTGTCTGCATGATGTGTCTGTTTTGACTAGGATCTGGCCATTGCAACTTTTAAAGTGAATATATTTTCTATATGGACATGGTAACAGTGATGATGATGACATTGAGTAAAACTACACAGTTGCTATGCAAACCAATATAAATATTTTGTTATTGACCAAATGGAATATACTGTAAGAAAACCATGTTACTAGATAAAAGTGAAGACTGTGTTTAAATGGCCATAATTGTGTTTCACAGACTCAATACTTTCTATTCTGTTCTTCTACTCTCCCTCATTACAACTTTGAGGAAATGGTGGACTGTTGCCATGGCAATTGATATAATGGCTCAGTTGTAGTTTTGTATTATTAAGTAATATTCTCAAATTCAGTTTCTGAGTTTCTGATGAGGCATAATGGTGAAACGTACTACACAGAACAGAAGTAGCAGCTGCACCTGTGAGAAATATATTTACAGACTCAATATAACAGCCACCAATAATTTATACCTTTTAAGTTGAAGTAAATTAAGTGTTGCTTGTATTTTTGCTTGTGTCTGAAGACAGGGAGATCTGGTCTCTCAAGCAGACTATCAACAACCTTCTGGCTTGGTAGGGGAAATGGAGAAATGAGAAGAGCGAGCTGGAGAGGAGGAATATGTAGAGATGGCAGCAACCTTTAGAAAAAGAGAACAGATCATTTTTTCCCTGCGTTGAGTCCTTGATGGCTTTCAACTGAATGCCCAAGCATTCAGCACAGCCAGGGAGGAAGGATGGAGGAAGGAAAGAGAGGATCAGCAGAGAACAAGGACAGATGTTGTGGATTGGGGCCTAGCCCCATTAAAAAGAAAATGTTCATTTACCAGTACACAGGAAGTGATGTAACAATCCCTTGTGCCATAATCTAGTGCAAGCATCCATACAGATGCCCAATTCAGATGACTAAGGAATGATGTAGTAACCCACAAATGTAGAGGACATAAATGTAAAGGACATAAATCTACTGGACCATCAGACAGGGGGATCATTCACTAACCACCTAATCTAAATATTACAGAGTTGACTGTGTGAGTGCAGGTATGTCACTGGGTTTATAAAGTGGGCACTTCCCATCACGGATGTTTTCATTGAATTAAGTCCACAATACCTCCAGAAGGCTGTACAGTACGGTGGGACAGATCCCAGGACCACACCCACTCAGCTATAGTCACCTACACTAACTACCCTGTATCTACACTTGGGCTTATCCCTAGTTCCCAACATTACCCAATAACTTCTAAACTCGCTGTTGGTGTCAACAACAATAGGTTAATGGGACAGCTGACTCCTCTAGCTTGAAACAGCCCGCTCAGCAGTTCAGAAACTGAATTGTATCAGCAAAGAGTAAGCTTAGTTATGCAAGGCAATTATACCAAGAGCTGAGAATGGTGTATGACTACTCCCTCCAGCTGCCATAGCTATACTCATATTACTCCTTTCTTAGTCATACGCTACATATACATGTTTGGGCCCGAGCTGATATCCTTTCTTTTCAGTCAGAGCACTCATACTACTAACAAACAATATACCAGCAAGCATGCTACAAACAAACCAACGGTCCCTACCCTTAACACTCAAGGGTACCGACCTTAGCAGCTTTGTGCCCCAGTCAGTATGCTTTCTCCTCAGCCATAGCCACTCACTGGCTCCCACTGCTGCAGTGGCTTTACTGATTGCTTTAAGGTCCACTCATAAATGCCAAATTCACCTAGGCGTGTTACTAAAGGTTTGACTTTGCTACAAGCTGTTGGCATGCAACGTCCATGTGGTGCACTATAGATTTCTAACCCTGTTGCTCCACCTCCACTGCCAACTCGGTATAACTAAGCAAGCAGTTTCCTATTATATGCCTCATCAATCGTTTCCTCCCTTGGCACCCTGAGCTCCACCGTCTGGCCTTGAAGTAGTGCTCGCTATTTCTCATGGGATTATCAACTGTTGCCCCACATCTACAGCCATTTTCCAATCTCTGCCCACCCTTAGCTGGTCTACAATATGCCTGCCCCAAAATGCTTCACTCATAATTTTTTCTCCCTCATAAACAAAACCAATTTTAATATCTTTCTTCCTTTGAGCTGACAAATCAGGTTCCTTCCTTCCATAAAGGTTACCTAATGCCCGTTCCCAAGCATCCACTTAGTTGTTGCACCTGCCCTATACAATATCCCTATTGTGCCTGCTGAACTGCTTCTCCTGGGTTCCATTTCTGCACCGCTGATACAGCAGGTGCTAGATTCGTAGCTGTTAGATATCTTGTATACCATCAAGAGCCCCATTACACCAAAATTGCAGGCACCACAGCTTTAACTAAAGCCTGGTAGTCCTGACTTCTCTCTGTAACTACCTCCTGCCTTATCTCCTGAATCTGCCACTTGTCTTTTGACAGACTTCTCTAAAACTGTTGGAATTGCTTCCTCATCTGTGTAAAACTTTTTGTTTGCCAGTTTCCCCAGTGGAGGTTGGAACAATGAAGATGCTCCTCAACTTACTCAGCTTAACTTTAAGAATCTGCAGATTGTCCAGTCAGAACAAAAAATAATTAATGAAAAAAACAGTCCCCAATACAGACTTTTTAATGATGTTCAAACAACATTAAACTATATTCAGCTGTGTGAGTCAAAGAAGAGGGTGCAATACAACTTATCTTGAGACACTGATGAGCTCTGCTGTCTGGTAAATAGTCCTCCATCTTGCGGTTAGAAATTAGAAAATTGAAATTGAAAAAATACGTGTGAAATAGTTAAGTAGTCAATTACACAAAAGTACTTCTATAATCCTCAAATGTTTCTAAGTGTAAACATTTGCTTGCAACGCTTGAATAAAAATCTTACCATTAAAACACGGCCTTTCTGCACTTCCTTGAGGCAAAATATATAGGTAACATATATGACAGCCGTTTCCACACCTCATTATTTATGCTCATAATGGCCACTCAAATGTTCCTGTGACATGGAAGATCTCAAGTAGCTCTTAACTTTGAAAAGCTCCTTTCTGCTGTTGCCACTGTCGCAGGGAGGGTGACTGTGATTCTTAGGGCTATCCAAAGGTTAGGTCACAGAGAGAAAGGAAAGCAGCTCACAGGCAGTCATGCAATCCGATGGCAGGTCAGGCAAATTCAAAATCTCTTGTGCTATATCCCTTCCATTGATGTCACATTCCTCTCTGAAGGTGAGAGTGTTTTGAACTTCCATGCAATGGAGGAATGTAGGAACTCAATGTTTCCAATCTTTCATTAATGGACACCTGGGCAGAATCAACCACAGTGTTGAAGAAACTGACTTCAAGGTTTTTCAGTCACAGGTTCATCAGGAGCCACGTGACTGAAGCCGTTTGGTGGACGGGGCCTCAGAAAATCCAGTTTCCCGGTGTGCAGTGAGGGAACGCTTTGCACTTGAGATTCACTGGTATATCCAGCTGCAGGGGGATTGGAGGAACTTGTTCACTTGGTTTATCACCATACAACACAGCGAAGCAGAAAGAGGTATGACTCAATGTCCTCTGCAAGTGCTTGTGCCAGTTATGCCACAGGATCACAAATTGTCTGTCTGGCTTCCAGTAATTCATTGTGGACCTCAGGGGCTTGATGCCTAACCACACTTTGGAGCCTGCTTTTCCATCTTGTGTCACTCCTTGACTTCAGGGGTTTTGTCAAGACACCCCATCTTTGTGTGCCAGCTGGAAAGAAGGTGAAGCGCTTTTGCACATGCCTGAAAAACCCAGTGGCATCCTTTGAAGATTTGGCAGCATCTGCAACAAGAAGATTTAGAGTATGCGCTCCACATGGGACAAACGTGGCTCTGTTTTTTTGTGGTTTTTTGTACTCCTTGCCGCTTGCCTTTCATGTTGGCCCCATTATCCTAGGCTTGCCCTCTACAATCTTCAAATGTAATCTTCAGCTCATTCAGCTTATCTAAAATGACACTGGACAGATTCAAGCCTGTTGTATCCTCAACATTCACAAAGCCAAGAAAGTGTTCCTTGATCTCTGGCTTTCCCTGTAAAGACACACTTCTCAGGATAATGGACATGTGCTTCTGGTGACTGGTGTCAGGTGTACAGTCCGAGATAATGGAGAAGTACATTGAGTTGTTTACTTGAGTCACTGCTGCTCCCAGAGCCTTGCCACTCACAATCTGTATCGGCTCACTCTGCGTGCAATTCCCAAGGTAGTGAGCATGTTTCTCTCCATCTTTAATTCTGCCGAGATGATTTTCTATTATGGGGTCAAACTGAATGAGAACTGAATGATACTCATGAGACGTGCAAGGACATCCCGCCATCTCTTTCTTTCAGCCTCAAAGATTGTCATAACAGTCAATAATATATCCTTTACTTAGTTGCAGATCAAATTCTCAATTTAAACATATTGTTTGTGTGTTCAGGGTATGAAAGCCAGATCCTGGTAATCTTTTCCCCATTTGAATCCGTCTCTGGAATAAGCCTGAATGGAAACTTTTTGACTTTTCTTTAGGGGAAGAAAGACCCGGTCCTGGTTTGAATGGATCTCAGTTCTCATAAAGTCTGTTAGGACATAACTTCTAGCATACATCAATCAGCACACGTCCACAAAGTATTTAATTTAGAAGTAATTCATGGTTGTTTTATGTGAACAACTCCTACATATTTGTCAGTGTGGTTTAATGTGTGATGTTGTGTTTGTTTCAGATAAAAACATAAAGGATTGAGGAGCCTGTTCCAGTGCTTTAGTGGGAAACACTAATGAACTTGTCTGCATGAGCCAGGACTATTTTCCAAAACATACCTTTTTGGATGAATGTTATCCCTTTATAACCTTTCCCACCCCAACCCAATATGGAGGCTTTGTTCCGTATTTGCTCTGAATTGGAGCTAGATTTTGTATAAATAATAATAAATAATAATAAAGATATGTATAAAATGCACACTATTGCATTTTTTTTCTTTATTTAGGGAGCACAAAACTTCAACTAAAAGAATGTCAAGAGCAAACCCTCAATATCAGATTCTGAATAACTACCATACAATGTGATTACAAAATCTCTTTCACTCACACACACACACAATGACTGAAAATCAAATAGTGCATATAGGCTAAACGATGAAAACACCAGAATTGAAATTACGCCAGTGTTTTTTGTTTGGAAGCCCTTTGCAACTTTATGGGAAAATGCTCAAAAAATATATCCGTTTTTGTTATTAGGAATTAAAGTCACTGCCAGTCTTTCACTTGATCAACAACAAACACAAACACCAAAATCTGCTTAATATATCCTTTATTTTATTAAACAAAATTTCAGTAAAAACTCTTAAGTAGAAAGACAAATTCCGTCAGTAGTTTGCTCTAGTTGTAGGGCTGTCCCCAACTAAATGATTTTTTAGTCAACTAAAAGTCTTAGGATGTCGACTAATTAAACAGTCAATCTATTGAACAAATCCGTAAAATTGCTTTCCCCATATTATTGCTCTCCTGCACACTAATACAGTCGTATAAAATCTCTTCTTTAGATTTAGTTTTAATCAAATGAAAAGCTCTTGTAATGCCAGATATGTGAACCTTTTCCAGCAAATAACTTATAAAACAGAAACAATTCATAAAAATAAAAATAAACTACTGTTCAACTACAACAGTCTTAGTCAACTATACTCCTTCTAACCCATGGGTCAACTGATTACCTAAGAGGGGGCAGCCCTACACAGTTCTTTCAAAGACCTTCCCATCTCCTAATTTGTTCTCTCCTACTGAATTAGTATCTATACACCACAAAAGAAATGAGTCTGCGTTAACTCATGAACTATCTCCCACTGACTCTTAACTCCTGGGTCACAGTGGGAGAAGGTTGACGGCATTGTGTTAAAAAGTACAGCATAGACAGCAGTGTCTGTTACAAAGGCGTTAAGAAAGAACAGAGCGGTGAGCAGGTGCGCTGTGCACGTTGAGCCACCTCTGGCAGTGTTTTCAACTATCATTCTGTTTTTGTTTTGTTTAAAAAAAGAAAAAGGAAACTACATGATTATTGTCACAAAATAAAATCTCTTTGGCATAGATTACCCACCCAAAAGTATACACACACACACACATGCACACACACACACACACACACCCTTAGAAGGTTCTCTAACAAAAACCTATATGCATCATCACCGTCATCATTACTGGTATCATCAGCATTATTATACTATAAAACAAAGATGAGCCCTGTTAAGATTATGAGTCCCATAGTCAGTGATAATTGCATATTACATTAGGCTGATGGGAGAAGGAATCTCTATTGATGACTATATGATTCTTTTTCCATCTTATCCCATTTCAGCTCATCTGCCTCCTTTTCCATTACTCTCTCTCTTCTGGGTCTGTAAGAAAATTGTTATGCATGACAAGATGAGAAAAAAATATATTCCACATACTGATTTCGCAATACTCAATCAAAAATGTTCAAGTCACTTCTCGGGCACAGCTCTTCCTCAGACTAGTTATTTATGTGTTAACATTATCACATTAAAACATTATGACTTAAACATACAATCAACATATCTTGATTGGCTAGTAGGCTCCAAGGTGTGAGATAATGAGAGAAGGTACAGTAAGTACATTTGAATGTACTGACCTTTAATAATTATCGGGGTACTGTTGCCTGTTGTCATAGGGCATGCCATCCTGGTATTCCTCTGGATCCATACCTTCCATGGGCATTTCAGATGGATATCCTCCGTAGCCTTGGTAACGAGCATCCAGCTCTGCAACACACAAGCACATGTAGTGTAGATGATGTTGAATTTCTAGACATTCGATTTTTGATTTGTTATTATGCATTGCACCATCAGAATACATCTCCTTTAGATGGATTGTCCATAAACATTCCTTGCAATGTAATTCAGTTTGATTTAAGTAAAAGAAAGAATTGTGAGTCTTTCGCTCAGCCCTACTGGCTGTTGAAACAGTCGAATTAATGTTTAATTAATGTTCAGGTGAATACATTTTCAAAACTTTGGGGGCTTTTGATGCATTGTGGTGGAAGGAAACAAATATGTTGTCATGATAGCGGCTTTAACAATTAAAATTGTATTTAATTCTCCATTCAAAAATCTGATAGAATTACCAGAGAGGTGAAAGGTTGTCTAGATTAAGCGACCTCTATGAGCAATACCAAATTAAAATCACTTAACATTTTCCACATTCTAGGAACACCATGAACAAAGAGATGGGAGAAGTTGCTGTCAACTTTTCTCTTAGCGAGTCGCCCTACTCCCTGTAGAAAGAGACAGAAAACACCAAGGCCACTAAGGGAAATGCCAAGTCCATAAAAGGAGAAAAGTCTAGAGAGGGAAAGGAAGGAAATTAAGAGAAAGATGCAAACGCAGATAAGGAATTTGCAGGAATGAGCTCAATGGAGAGAGAACGTGAAACTCTTCAACAGAATCTGAACTCTGCACAGGCATAAAGTTAGGATGGCAAAGGGGAAAAGGTGGAGATGAACAAAGAGACAGAGAAAATTATTCAACAGGAAAGAGAGATGACAGGCGAATGAGAAAGACAGATTCAAGCTCTCAGCTATTCTCTGATATCCATCTGGATCAAGCTGCTACATCGTGACTTGGCCAAATATGACATTTGGACAAATATCTTTTCCAAGGAAGAGTAGAGGATGGCCGACAAGTATGAAATGTACACATGAGCTGGAAAAAACAGAAGCCCTAAGTTGTAGTGCAGTTCAAAGAGAAACTTGAGTTGCAAAAGAGAAAGAGTTGGAGAGGGAGAAAGGAGAGATGGAGGAGGCCTTAGCCAAACTCGCAATTGATTTGAAGGAGACATGAAAGCAAGCAAAACATTTTTTTTTTAAAATAAAGAGATACAAATAAGGTCTGTGCTGCTTGAGGTCGCTTTCTATCTCTATGGCTTTTTGTCTAACCTATGTTTCGGTTTCAGATCAAAGAAGGAAAAAGACAGAGGGGGCTGTTAACCAACCTCTGGTTTGGCCCTGCAAGATCCTGGACTATTGTCAAAGATGATACTTCTTCACCAATCCTATTTTTTTTAATCCCCTTTCCAAAAACGTGATTTTGTGTGGGAAGCACAGGAATTCTTATTGATGATCGGTATACACCAGCACGTATGGACATATAGCTAGTGCACAGTATGTATACAGTCTGAGGAGCCAGACCGCATTTTACATCACATCACAAACACATACACATGCACTAGAATTGTGCCACATTGAAATACTACTGTTAACTAACTGCTAATGCTGCCAAAGGATGCTGGCAACTGAAATCTGTAGGCTACAGGGGAGCACAGCTCGGCTAGTGCTTTGGTTAGACCCGGTGTTCGGGGCAGAGGAATGTGCCGTATGGGCACATTTCAGCCAGAGTTACTCACCATCAGCTGGATAGCCTGCATCCATGGGGACACTGTTGTGGGCCTGCAGAGAGGTCACGAGAGGGCAAAGGACAAAACACGGTCAACACTTTATACAGAAAGCTTATTAGTGTCCATGTTGCCATTAAGGATCTTCTAATAAACAACCAATTCCTTCTAAACAAATTACTTCACACAAGGTACTTCATCGCTATTATTAACATTATTATTAGATAATAATATTGAAATACGCTAGAAGTAAACAGAAAGAGGTAGAGGTTAAAAGATATTTCTAATAACGTAGTTAAGTTTAAGTTCTGCAGTTGCCACATCCTGGCAGCGGAGGGTGCCAGACGCTCACCATCTCCCAGGCAGCAGGGTCGTGTTTGAAGAGGGAGTGTGTGAGCTCCACAGACACGCGCTTCTTGTAGTCCGAGTTCTTATCCTCGGAGATGCGGAAGAGGACAGCTGCAGCATATGTGGCTGAGGGGATAAGTGGGAGGATACGTTCAATGCTGTACAAAAATCCACTCCTTTCATTTAGAAAGTGTTATAGCGTGGGTGTATGTGTTGAAAGAGGAAAAGAGGAAAATTCAACATATCCCTTAAACATTACCGCATGCTACATTAAGGTAAGGTAATAGTACATTATCTGTGTGCCCTACCAATGCCCTCATTGTTGGAGTGCAGCAGCTCCATCAGCGGGGCTGAAGCTCCCTCGCTGTCGATCAGCTCGGCTGACTGTTTGTCCAGAGCCAGCTCGCACAGAGCGCCTGCCGCCACACGCTTCACATTGTCCACTGGCGAGTACAGAAGCTGGAGAGGAGGAGGGAGCAAAGTTAGTGAACAAAAAACAATCAGGGGTCTAAAGTACAGCTGTTGTGAAAGGTGATTATCAAGGCAGATGAGTAAAAGACCCTCAGCTTCCTCCATTACCTGAACAAACAGAGGAATGGTCTGCAAGCTGGCGATCTCGGCTCTGTTGACGGGATCTCTGGCCATGATGTGCAGGGCTCCTGTGCAGCCCTCCACAATCTCCTCCATCCTCACTCCATCCTGAGAATAAGAATTTAATTTAATAATTTACGATAGCTCACTTTGCATAGCATCCCCCCCCCAAAAAAGAAAAACCCCCACACACACCGTAATTACTCAATGATCATAAACATCGTATGACATGCTTACCAAGGGGCTAGCCCCTCACATACCTGGTATGTCTGCTGGGTGGATGAGCCATGTTTCTGGGCATCCTGGTGGGCCTTGAGCAGCAGGTTGACCAAGCGGGGGATAGCTCCCGCATCCCTCAGAGGGGCCTGGTTCTCTGGGCACAGAGCCAGGTTACGGATCAGGCCAACCACAGCCTTCAGAGAAGGAGAACAGGCAGGGGTAGAGTCATGATACACAGGTAGCAAACAACTTCAAGCTTTTGTCTCCATCAGTCTTTACACTTGGTTGTGTGCCGTTATAAAAATATGAATCTTTGCTAATTTTTCTCCCTTAAATACGGTCTTGTAATACATACATGCTGTCATGTGCATTTCATGCTCTCAGGCTGATTGAGAGACTGTCCTTCTGCCCTATCTTCCATCCCCTTTCTCCATCTGTCCAGTCCTCCCCTTTGCATTTTCCATACTCTCGCTCTTTCCATCAGACCCCTATTCTTCCCTCACTTCTTCAAACTTTACATCGCCTTTTTGAGCAAAAGTCTGGCATAGAGTTAACTGTCTTTCCCCCCCCCCCCTCTTCTACTTATGTTTAACCATCCTTCCACTCCCAGTTTTCCTGGATGACAGACTGCTTTTGGTCTCCCTCTGCCTACCTGTCTAGAGTCCTTTCAACCATCACTCCTAAACTCCCTTCTCAGTAGGGCTGGTCTTGTCTCGCTTGTTCCCTTGTTTCCCCAACCTACACTCTTACTATCCCTCCATCCATCCCTTCCTGTACCTTGATGACGGGCCAGTAGTAGGGCTGGTTGAGCAGCTTGACGATAGCAGGGATGCCGTAATGCAGCCGCACAGCATTCTGCGCCATCTCAGCATGTTGGTGGCGTGAAGTCAGGTGCCGCAAAGCACAGACGGCAGGCTCAGTCACGTCCTCCTTCTCACCGGCACGCAACACGGCATGGATCAGCGCCTCTACGCCGTTGTTCTGGGTGACCAGGGTCTTGTTGTGGGCGTTGTTGCATGTGAGGTTGGAGAGGATGCCAGTGGCGCAAGTGAGCATGTTGATGTCATCTGAACTGAGCAGGCCCACCAGCACCTGGAGCAGGCTGTCCATACCCTCCTGGACATAGAGAGAGATTTAGAGAGTTCTCCATTTCATGTTTCAAATTATAGGAGATGAAAAATCATGTTCCCAATTGCAAGCCTATCTATTACATTACAGAACAACCAAAGAGAGAAGCTGACAGAGAAGAGGAAGACAGGGAAGTTGGAGACAGACCTGCTTGGTGGCAGCATCAGACAGGTTCCTGAGCGTCCACAGACAGTTCTGCATCAGACGCTGGCTGGATCCTGTAAGGTGTTTACCCAGAGCCTGCATCCCACCTGGAGGGAAAGAGAAGTTAAATCACTCAGCTGTCAGCAACATCTAATAAATTGCGCTTTCATGTAGCATTGTGGTGGAGGAGACGTCATTTGCTCTAGTTGAGGCATCAGAAAGTCGACACACCTATATGACTGGCATGTACACACAGGTGTGCGCTCACACAAAACTCATACATTACATACCAGCCTCTACGATGGCAGGTTTGTTGCTGGGGCAGACAGAGAGGACTTTGAGCACACGGCTGGTGGTCCACAGCAGCTTCTCATAGTTGTAGTTTCTCATGATGTGGACTAGACCCTCATGACCCCCATTGGCAAGGATGATTAGCTGTGAGAGAGAGGAATTGTGTGAGTATGTGTGGTTAGATAATAATAATCATAATACTAACTTCATTTATATAGCACTTTTCTAAAACAAGGTTTACAAAGTGCTTTACAGACGGAAGGATTAAAAGTAGCAACCAGTTCAAATTAAAAACAAGGCGATTACAACAACAAAACCAATGTATAAATCATCAATATAAAACAATTAAAATAAAGATTAAATTTTAACATTAAAGAATGGTAGAAATGGAAATAAGATTACATAAAAGCCAGTCTATAAAAGTGTGTTTTGAGGAGTGACTTAAAACATGGAACTGATTTTGCAAGCCTGATCAGATGCAGTGGAGGGGGATAGAAAACCTTTTATTTTTTTATTTCCGAGAAAAGCCTTATGGCTTAGTAAGCTTTAAAAAGCCATGACCTGCCCAGACACATTAAACCAGTTAATCCTCACTCACTCTACTACACTTTATAACCACACCCATCAATGCACCATCACCTGGGTAACTCCCTACACATGCCACACCAAAACAACACATGCACATACATGTGCAATATCTTGGAACAGACTCAAATTACATTATTATGGACTATTGAGATAGGACGCGGCAACGGCACCCCTGCACCCTGAAACCTATTATTTCCTATGGCTTGCGCAGCGCAACGCCTATTTTGCGCGCTCCTCCACGACTTCCCAGATCATCTAGTCAGATCTGCGCTGAACCAAGCGGCGAGTGCAGCGCACACCGCGTCCTATCTGAAAAGCCCTTTAGGCAGGTATGAACACATCTACACAAACCTTGCTCTCCTGATTGCCATAGGACAGCAGCTGCAGACAGTCAGTGGTGATGGCCAGGAACTTAGGGTTGCTCTTCTTCAGCAGGGGAACCATCCTCTGGAGGCCGTCGGCCAGACGCACGGCCATCTTAGCCCCCTCCTGGTGCAGCAGCAGGTTGTGGAGCGTGGTGATGGCATAGAACAGCACAGACTCCATGGGAGAGCTGAGGGAGAGAAAGAGGTGGATTAAGTGTGTATCACAAATTGATGGCTGCATCTCCCATTGCCATCCATTTAAAAGGGAGATTCCACCCTCGGATACTCTTACCTTAGTTATTTTGTGATAAAATGTTGCAATTTACCTTTTTGTTGTACCCACTTTTCCTCAACCTTCCTCGTCCACTTCTACTTCATTTAGTGATTTCCTACATTTCCCAGAATGCTTTTCAACAACCCTTAGAGAATGTCCCTGATCTTGTTGCAGCAGCTGTGGGTCATATGTGTAGGTGGAGAGAGCAATAGCGAATAGTAAGAGCAAGAGAGTGCGTTTTTCCAGTCAAGAAAAAGCGAGTCGTGCCCCTTACTCAAAACATGTCTTGTGGCTGCATTGCATTCTGGTCTATTGAGGCTACTCTGGGTGGAGAAATTGGTCTCTCTGCCTCTTCTACGATGGATTTCTCCCCGTATGATTGTTGAACGTCGGTGTGAAACGGTGAGTCTAAAAAGAAGCCCTTGCTCTTTGATTCTGAAAGCCTGACATCAAAACCTGACATTTACCATTGATGTGTTAGATAGTTGAACATTTTTCTGCTATCAAACTCCATTGTAGCTGCACTGAAAATATCTTGACATCGCGTCATCTATGTTTGGCCAGTTATCCACGTGAATAAAAAAAACACACCACCAAACAACAAAATGCAAGGAACATCACCAATAGCTGTTTTTTTAAACAGTGTCAAAGTGTTTTAGGTGGATTATTTCTTTGCATATCTACACCAGAAACCTGGTTACAAGTTTCATGTTTGAGCTGAACATCATGCACATTACTCCAACATATAAATAACACAAAAGAGGACAACCAAGCGCTCAAATAGGAATAGATATCAGAAGAGTAAATGGTGCTCTTAGATCTCGGGGAATCAAGTCAATCTTTAGAAAACGAAATATAGATCTAGGCACTATACAATACACTATATAAATGGAAGGAAAATTAAATAAAGAAGCCTTTAATATTAAGCGGCTACATGAATAAGAACTCCAACATGTTTCGACCAACACACCTGGTCTTCATCAGGGCAAAAAAATAAATAATAATAATAATAATAATAATAAAGACCTGGGCCGGTATTCACAAAGAATCTTAAGGCTAAGAGTTGGTCCTAACTCGCCAATTTAGGAGTAACTCCTAAAAATAATGGGCGTGCAGGGCTTGACATTAACTTTTTGAGTCACTTGTCCTTCGGACAAGTAGCTCAGATA
>OMLI01072810.1:0-10765 GCA_900302605.1 Rondeletia loricata | reverse complement strand
CCTGACAGAGAGAGAGAGAGAGAGAGAGAAAAGAGAGAGAGAGAGAGAGAGAGAAAAGGAGCGAGCAAGCAGGAACGCCACAAACTAGCTGTGTTTTACTGTGTTAAAGGATTTGGCCGGTCTGCTAAGACCCCAGGTTAATTGTTGACATTGTCTATGTCAAGATGTAAATCAGCCATGATTTTTGTTCAACTCACCCCCTCTCGCCGTGTGCACGCGTTCCGAAATTGGGCAGTTGGGGAGCCATTAACATCCATTGTATTCCAAACAAGTGCTTAGCAGCTCCCATAGCTGTGTCTTTGTTTTGTCCAACACAAGTAAGCGCATACGAACTGCCCTGACTAGGTAGTTTTCTCCAATAGTGCCCACAAACCAACAAATCCACAAGTTTCAATTCAAGCAGCCTGTGCTTTAGCAGCCGTATTTTCTCTCTCTCTCTCTCTCTCTCTCCCTCTCGTTGTCTTTTTCCTCGACTCTCCCTCTCGCTCTCTTTGTCCTCGAGCATGCGCAGTTCAACAATGGCCGGGCTCGCGCATGTGCAGTTCAACAATGGCCGGGCTCGAGCATGCGCAGTTCAACAATGGCCAGGCTCGAGCATGTGCAGTTCAATAATGGCCGGGCGTTCGAAGGTTTTAAACATATAGAGCCTGGCCATCTCATGATGCCCGGCTAAAAATGTCTAGGGGAAACCCTGCTGCCCTACACATATTAATTTCATCAGAGAGGTCAGAGTGCAGTGTCGCTTGCAATAAAGTGCCCCTGGAGCAGTTCAGTGCCTTTCTCAAGGGCACTTCAGCAGTGATGATGGGCACCATAAGTGTAATAGCAGCCACCCTCCAGTCTCCAGCTCACAGCTGGAATACATCATAGTGGCATAGTGACGAGAATCAAACTAGGCAAGAGTAAACGTGCCGTCGCCCACGAATGATCTAGTCCCCCTCTGGGCCAATCGGTAACAAACATGTCACCTTGTTTTGACCTGCAATTGTAGCGCCCCCTTGGGCTAGCGACCATCATGCTCATTTGCATTAAACGTTTTCAACTTTCCTCGTCGCATCGCGGGCCTTGTTCCATCGCCACCTATCCCGTCATGCTGTGCGCACTCGGTTATTCATCTCACATAGACAATGAATGGAGGCAAACTGTTGGCCGTGTGAAAGCGCAGCTACTGTTAACCTTACTGTCTAACACCAGGTCAGAACAGTCTCCTACAGTGCATCAAGATTTGATCCACAATGAACTTCTATTCTGGTCAATTCAACGTCTTTTCAGTCATTTCAGCTCAAGTCTGACTTCATTCTCCCTCTGCAGTGTTCGACTCCACACACACACAAACACACACACACAAGACTTAGTCATTCAGCCAATCAACCAACCTACGTCATCCTGACTACATCCATTCATTGAATTCATAAACTCATTCTTTGTCTGATGCGGCAAGTGGCACACAGCAGACCAGGACTGCCACATTGTCTGCAATCTGCATTTTAATTGCTTAATGGGTTGTGGAGAGTTTCCATGATTATTGAGGCTGTGTTGTCATGGTGACAGACCGTACAATCACTCTTGTTTCTGGCAGGAAGTGGGAAAAATTATAAATCAACTGTAGGCGGCAGTGGCTCAGGAGGTAGAGTCCTCGCCCAGCAACTGAAAGGTTGGTGGTTCGAGTCCAGCTCCTCCTGGGGGGAAAATCTGTCGTAGTGTCCTTGAGCAAGACACCTAACTCTAATTGCTCCCGTTGAGCAGGTTGGCACCCTGCGTGGTTGCCTCTGCCAACGGTGTATGAATGCGTGTGTGAATGGGTGGATGTGAGGCAAAATTGTAAAGCGCTTTGGATAAAAGCGCTATATAAATGCAGTCCATTTACCATTTACCATTTGTTTTCAGTTACATTCACCAGACAGACTCTTTCCAGTTAGACTTGCTGGTTACACATCAAATTAGTAATGTGGAGGACACGTTTGACGATGAGAGAATTTTGCTGAGGAAAAGGTTAAGCAAGGTGATTACTGCTGCCATCTTTCCTTAATGGCTTTAGGACAACAGGATATTAGTTACAGCATAAATTTAGTTCAAAATATGTGACCTTTGAAATATGAGGCTATAACATTCCAGTAGAAATATGATTCTTCAAGTAATTTCGCTGTAGTAATTCTACCCATTATTAAAAAGTGATGCGTTATATACTTAGTTCATCATTCAAGTAAAATGATTACTATTATAACTATATCTGCATAAGGAGTTAGAGGAAATGTTATCTCACTTTCTACTCGTCTCTATACCATTCAAGTCTATTGTGTTATGTCTTTCTTCAATATGCACTCTTCTTTATCTTCTCTCTGACTGCTTTGTATAATTACTACAGGCCTAGTTTATTGTGTTTTGAAGTTTTTTCCATCGAAAACAAAGCTTTTCTATTCCATCTTTTTTCACAAACTGAAGGCCTACTACAGCATCTCCTTGTCTGCCTTTCCCATCTCCCCCATCTTCCTCATCTCTCTCTTTCTGTCTCTCAACTAGTCAGGTATCTAATGATAACATTGCACCATATCCCTCTCCCTTCTGGCTGTGGCTTTATGTGTATTTTAGCAGAAGTTATGGTGGGACAAGAGATCAGAGCGCCACTGAACATCCCTCCGACCAGTCAGCCTAAGAACTCGGCTATTTCTGGGATTTGTAGGCTCCGAGATCATAGCCTACAATTAGCCTTTAAGGCTCTTACCTGCTGCTGCTAGCAGACCAGTGATCGCACCATTACATAACCCAGGCTGTGACAACCGGCTGGGTCGCGTGGTTGGGCCAAGTTCTACCTCTGTCACTGTGGACAACCTTCTCCTAAGGTCAGGACAAGTGAGTGAACATCAGGCACTAGTTAAACTTTCTGAGCGTGTCTGAGAAGTGCAAAGGGCTGAGATAGAGTCACTGACCTCAGCCTGTCCAGGTATTAGCCAGCAGTGAACAGGCTGTCACTCTCAGTTTCTAATGACAGAGACTACACACATGTTAACCATAGACATGCTGTGTTTACCACTGCTTGAGATCTTTGGCAGAGGACAATATCAACCTGCTGAGCTTTGTGATACATTTTACTCCTGAAACCACTGCCCACCAGCAAGCAGCACTGCATCATACTGGTACTCTATTGACTAAAGACAGTAGTATGAATCGATGTAAGACACCAGTGACATCAATTGGAAGAGGGAAGATAAAGGAGGATTGTCAGGAGCACATCTTCTCATTCGTATCTAAGCAAATCTCAGAGTGACATTTCATTGTTTAATTTATCTGGTGTCAAGTGCCCTCTACAAGGAATTCATCCCAGAACATCTTGTGGCCCACTTACGTAACGGGCAGAAGTCTCCATTTATATCCTGCAGGTAAATCTTAGCCCAAGAGTCCCACAGATAATCCAACTGGCAAGAACAGAGAGCGCAAAAGAGAGCTGGGGGGAGGCAGACAGAGGGACCAAGCCAGAGTGAATGACACATTCATGATGAAATATGATCCATCTGTGACCAGGTTGCAGAGCTGAGGGCATTCATTCATGACCTAACAGGCAAGCAATTATTAGACTTGCAATATCTGCAACCTGATATTCATGCACAGGTCAAAGTCAAATAACTATTTTTCATCAGTGACCATGTTTTAAGTCTAATAAACCATTAACAGGACAACTTTACTCATATTTCAAATAAGCCAAGTTCAGACAAAGACCTCAACCAAACTTACGTTGCCTGGTGCATAATCTGAGACCATCATAAAAACAATATAGTGATGAGATATTTTGAATTGTTTTATTTTCTGCTATGTAGAGGGATTTTTCTGAAGTTGCTGTGACACACTTCAGTTGCTCTTGGATGGCAAAGGGATGGAGCAGCTCATATAGCCTATTCCAAAAAGGGAGGGAAATGTTGGACCAGGTTCAGCTGGCAGGCCTGCAATGTTACCGCAAGCAATGTTCATATCCTTTCATTTGTTTCTTTGGAGATAAAAAGATACATCTGACACTTGGGTGTGTGAAAATGTATTCTCAAACCAAACAGCACCTGCCATGTACCCGAACTGTAACCTTTTTTCAAAAGATCACCAGTGCCATTTAAGTACCAGGAAACATTGCTGGGGTGGTAAACTCTAGAGAAATCCTATTGGCTATCAGAGGACCCTACCACTCACGACCACTCTTTTCTCCCAAATGTGGCTTTCATCTGCCACTGCATGTGAGCAACCAGTGGAGGTTTCAATCGCAATCTCCGCCTACATTCTGCATCAAAGTCATATCAGTGCTATGTTATTAGTCAAACCCATTTGAAATCCAACTGAAGCTAGCATCTCCTGTTGTAGGCAGCTGAGCACAGACAGCTCATACAATCTATGTCATAAAACTGATCTTTAAAAAGACACATAAGATACATAAAACTGAGAACTGACTATAGGAACTGTCTGAAACAGGGAGCACCGGCCAATTCGTTACAGTCTGTCATATTTGCTGTTAACACATCATCATAAGCCCGGCATCTATGGACTGAGAAGTGAAGGGCTTGTCAGCTTCTGACTATATTTGGAATTTACGCCACGTTGACTCAAATTTGACTGGTTTTAGCAGCAATCCCTAAAAACTATGACCTGCAGTGCGCCAGAACATTTTGACACATCACATACTTCTGTTAACTCTTGAAATCTTCTTCAAACTTCTGCTGGTTACAATTTGTGACCAAATGTCTGATGGGGAGCACATCAACAACCATCAAACACTGCTGTACCATGGCATAACTTTGGGAGCACCCGTACTCACGTTACAAGTATCATGACTAGGGCTGTTCACTGTAGCATGCTTACTGTCTCCATGAATATCTGACTGCAACTCTATCTCCCGTGTCATTTAGTAAGGTCAGACTTGGCCCACTGTTGGTCCAACCTGCACCAGTCTGATCGCTAAGGAAACCACCCGGCCCCTGATCATCTTCAACAGAACATTTAGTTCTGTTCCCGTCACTGTTTAGTCCAAACAGGGATCACGGGCCAAAACAAGGTTATTATAGTAAACTACAACTAAAACTAAAATGAAAACTAGGTGTTAAAAAACTGAAATAAAAATAAAAACAAGACTTTGTGCAAAAACTAAAACTGAGCTAAAATTTGCTTGTCTACTTTTAAAAGGAACTAAAAGAAAATAAAAATATAAGTTAGATGGTTTTAGTTTTTGTCTATTTGTTCATGTGTAGGGCAAAATAAGAGAATTAATTTTGGGCTTGGAATTTTTGGCTATTTCTACTGAATGCTAATTGAAACATTATTGTAAATACATGTAAAAAAGAATAACTGACTACTAGCTGAAATTGAAATACTATACAACAAATTATATAAAAATAGAAATGAATAAAAAATCCCAAACTATAACAACACTGAATCAAACTCAAATTAAAATTAGCCCAAGCTCTTGAGTCACTGTCCCAGCCCAACCAACGTGGCCTGACTAAATCGGCTGCCAATCTCCAACTATGAGTCTTGGCCCTTCATCACTCTAAGCATCAACAACAATACATCAATATTGTGTGTGTGTGTGTGTGTGTGTGTGTGTGTGTGTGTTTGGGGGATGGAGATGCTAACAGTCTCTTCTTGATGCAAACAACATCCACTTTTGCAGTTTTCCCTCCAAAGGGTGTAAACATAAGATAGCGTTTCAGATAAAAGTGACAGTTTACAATGAAGCTTTCCTCTTTGGGGCTGAGGGTCAGGTCACTCCTAAATCACAACCTTTCATAGCAACAGCTCTAGAAATAGCCAGAACTTCCTGGTGTTTAAAAGACCACGTTCTGCACCATCAATCTCACAACTCCTGGGCCAGATCTATGACAATATTGCCTCCATCTGTCATTTCAATGGAGACATTAATGGGATTGCTTCAACGCAAATGGCATTCCTACTCACTTATCTGTACAATTAATAAGGTCTTGTTTTTCCTGTACCATTAACAGTAATGTATTATGCTCCAGCAGTCTTCATAGGTGACTCATACATGAACTACAAGCTTAAACACATTTATATGACTGTGCCCATGCTTGATAATGTCCTGCACCACTGCAAATTCACACAGTTTCTCTCCTTTTCAAAAGGTTTGTTAAAATCCCATCCATCCACCCTTGGAGAAACCCGAGGTAGCAACATAATCATAATGCAGCACACATGAGCTTTCACTGTCAGACAGAGAGCTTCATGCGTCAAGGCGCTGCAGAAAACCACAATGATGACAGAGGAGCTATTATGAGAGAGCGCATGAGAACAACAAGATGAAATAAAAAAACATTTGCAAGAAGGCAGGCGGAGCTAAAAGGCTGACTGAGGAATGGACACACACACATGAACACACACCTACCACCACACACGCACTCGCACCAAATTGTCACTGATTGCATGAGGAGAGTGCTGTTTACTTTGCACTAAATGTCTAAACGTGCCTGTGCTCTCTGTGGAAGAGCCAAACGCTGTTGTAAAGACAAAAGGCTGCAGAGATAGTTCATATGGAAATCTGTTTGTGATATCTGTTATATCTGAGAGCGCACAGCCTCTATGACATGTGGCTCTCTATGCAAAATGTAATGTCTATCAGAAGCCAGAATCTCTCCCTCAGCATTTCTTTTTTTCTGTTTAATTCTTTATCACAATCTTTTAATCTCTCACAAACATGCTCCTTCCTCCATTGGGTTTTCAACAATCCTCACTCCCTCTTCCTCTAAAGGCCTAATTCAATTCAAAAGGACACAGACTGCCAGACAAGCCTAACTACAGAGGACGCTGCCACTGCCCAAAACAAGCACACAAGACACCCACACAGCCAAAAATAGAGCTCCATTCAAATTTAGTGGATGTTCATCAGCGTTCAGCATCTTGAAGTGGTTTTGACACCAAGGGGGCTATTATGTCTTGACTTCACCCGTGTGTGAGCACCTCCACGGGTCTTTGCATTTTCATGCTGTTTCTATTGGCTGCCTGATGCAAGAGGAGACTCAGCTGGATACCGGACCTCACTTTGGTTTTTGTAGAAATCGTATTGGTTCTGGAAAGTACTTCAGACTTTTGGTGGCCATGGAGTTTCATGGAAACCCAGCCTAGATCTGAGTTCAGTCTATCAGGAGTAGTTTTCTCTGTTTCTCCCTGTGTGAGTGAGCCTCTTTAATCTTTCCCCTAATTTCCTCCATCTTACTTTCATATGTTGAGCAATGAGCTCAAGCTTCTCTGAACCTGCGTTCTTGTGACAATAACGTTTGGATTTCTCCTTCTTGTCGTCATTTCTTTCCACGCCGGGTCTGGTTGTCCCTGCCGTCTCCCTCTCATCCCACTGGGCTCTGCAGTTCACTGGGACTGCCAGAGCCAACCAGTGTTTTACATCCCAAATCAAACCATTGATTAAGAAAAAGGCTATTAGCCAGGGCTTAAAATTACCACTAGCCAAAAGCTGGTAAAATTGCGCTGTGGCTAGTAAGTGTGTCTGTCAATTCTACCAACCACTTTGTGAAGTAACCATCTTGTCTTCAGTCAGTGTTTTTAATCCTCAAATCTACTTTGGCTGCTTAATTGTCTGGTGAAATTCTGAAACCAATGTGGTCGATTGATAAAACACTACGGTATTTTAATACCATGGCTGTTACCCAGATACTTTCCACTAAAGTATTTTCCCCATTGAATTTTGTATTTACCTAATAATACGGAGACTAATGAGAAATATTTTATTACATGTAATGGTACTCTAGCTCTCAAGACAGCAAGCTCATTATGTGGAAAACACATTACACTGCTATTACATTGTTACACTGAAATGAATAATGGACCTCCCTCTCCCAGGGACAATGGGAGTATCACACACACACCAAGCTGTATCGTGTATTCATTGCTTTAATCCAAAGCCTGACATGTATATTTGCTGAAATGAGAAACCCTTCAGTCTGTTTGCCACATCCCCCCGCCTCAGCCTTGTGTGTGTGTGTGTGGGCAAGAGACTCCTTTTCACTTCCTGTTTATACTCTGCCACAAGTAAATATGGAGAGTGAAAAGAAAACAGCATCTGTCTAGCCCTTCTAAGCATTAATTTAGCCTTGAAGAAGTAACCTCATCCGATTACAAACGTAGGTAAAGCTTTATCCCCTTCTAGCATCCTGTGCTTACAGGGAAGACCACTGCTGCACACTGTCTTCAGAGAGGCAGCATACAAACTTATGGAGGAGAACTTGTAAACGCAAAACCGGTTCGTTCGTGTTATTCCCAGTGTTATACGGTACTATTCCCAGTGTCGACTGCTTTAAAACGTCGTGCAATAAGGGGAATTGCTTCAACCTATAACTCTTTGCACAGCGGGTCATCTCACCTGAGCTGGAGGCAAAGTCCAGGAAGCAGAGAGAAACAGAGGGAGAGGCACATTTAGCGTAACTTACCTCGCTTGTAAGTAGCTGTGCGGTGCCGACAGGTACTGTACAGTCTCTAATAGTCCATCACTTTGCGTTTCCCCGAGTGAACGGAAAGTGGGAGAGGTTCAACAGGTTGCAGGAGCGATACGGAGGCGTCCCCGGCTGCTCGCAGTCCAAACTCCTCAAGGCTTTTCCAACGCTGCAGAGCCCGAGCTAAAGCCCTGCAGCCTGTGACGTCGCAACTCCTGGACACGTGGTATGGGCAGCGGCCAATGGGAGCGCGCGTTGTCCCTGGCAACAAGAACCCGGCACCTGGATGATGGTTTGCAAGTCCCCAGTATGTAAAGTTCATACAGAACTGATCATTCCTTGACCAAAATCACTATAATATTCCTATAATCACTATCATCATAATGCCTATAATATGCCTATAGGTACTAGTGGGTCTGCGGTGTTCAATAGTGAGTTTGCAGTAACTTTAACGTACTATGTCCTATGGAATCACTATAATATTCCCACAGGTCTAATAATCCTATAGGGTCAGGGGATTGTGATATTTGTTGCTGTTAAAAACTCAGATAAAGCCATTATACCAACGATTAAAGTATTTAAACATCTCATATCAGAGGCAAAACAGCTTAACTTGTCTAAGGCTGTTGGTGTAGGCCTATGTGTGGTAGGGTAGGCCTATACCTGCTATTCTTGTGTTTAACAATGTAATGTCATGCTAATGCATTTGTAATAATAGTTTTACATGCATGATGTGTGTCTCATATGTCTTGCTGTTTCTTGCAGAATCGGACCCAAGGAGGCATATTTGCTACCTTGCCCTTTGCAGCGGTTTGGGGATTCAAAAGACAAAGCTGAACAATTGCATATTTTTTCATATATTTGTTATTCTTCTTCATTATTCTTTAAAAAGTTAATTCTGTACTTTCGTTGCATTGCATTGACTCCTACTGAGATGTTTTGTTGGGGAGCCAACATTATAAGAAGAAGAATCAAGAAAAAATAGCTGTATTTATAAATATTGCATGATGGTGATGAAACAGATTATGATTTTAAAGACCATGCATAGGCATTTGCCAGGCTATTGCCAGGTACAGGTGTTCTCAAGCACATTGGGAGCCATGCTTTGCCTAAGAAGATTAGTGGAAGTCAAAGCCACAGGGCTTATTCAGCCTGTGTTCCAGGGAGCGTTTTCTTAATGGCCTTATAAAGAACACTGACAACCCCTCTCTTCCACTGAGTCAGCAAAATCCTGCCCACATTGACAGTCCCAAAAGATAGGCCTACTACAATGCACACTCGTATGCTTCATTGCAGTCATGAACTAAACATAAAAGACAAGCTCTAAATGTTTGAAATACATTAGCAACACATGCATGACATGCAGATATTAATAATACACAACACGAAAGAAAAAGTAAAATGTAAAAAATTTAGAAATAATTTACCAGTGATGAACTTGAAGGTTTTAGACATAATGCTAATAATTTGCACTCTCATATTATGCCTAAATTAAAATTATTTGATACTATCGCTTGTTGACTTTACACAATACCAAAAAAAATTCCATAACTTACAGTCACTACTGTATACAAATTCATACTGATGGAGAAATTAGTCAAGTAAAGAGTACAGGTAATGAGGTGACCTTCATTTTTATTGAATGACATTTTTTCTCTGATATATATGAATGAATGCATGAATGAATGAATTAATGAATTAATGAAAGATTTTTTTATTTTCGAACAAGTATAAAAACAAAAATATATCTGTTCATTTGACATATCTATATACAAAAAAATTTAAAAATAACAAAAGGAGAAACAGATAAACAAATCATAATGTACCCTGTTCGAAAAAGGAGAAGGAAGAAGTATACACTGTTTTATTCCTACCCCTTTTTAACTATTCATCACAAATTATATAATTTTATTCTATTTTTAATTATATGTATAAATGCTGTATCTCTATATAATCCAATACATTTATATATAAATACATTTATATAAATATACATACAAATATATAATATATATACTAAATAAATACCATATAATATACAATTTCTTCTATTTTGTTATTTACATCTTACACATGCTCCCAATTAACACACTTCCTCTTCCAGATACTATTTAAGAAAATTTTTTATACATTTTTAAACTGATTTATGTTTGTACTCTGTTTTAGCTCTAGCTCCAGACTTTCCACAAGTCCACCCCACATATTGATATGCACATACTTTTCATTTTTGTTCTGACACTGAGTTTTTTAAAGTTTAGCTCTCCTCTCAGATTATAGCCACCTTCTCTTTCCCTGAACATTCTTTGTATATTTTTTGGAAACAGGTTATTTCTGGC
>OMLI01072808.1:7446-18652 GCA_900302605.1 Rondeletia loricata | reverse complement strand
AATGTCATCCGCTCTAGATGACTGATTACGTGCTTCACTTGTTCCCAATGCAGTTTCACCTGTTTCTTTCTTCAAGTGGTAATCTGCAACATGTTTTTTTATTTAAGTAACATCTTTAGCGCTAAGTCGTCGTTGCTCTCGTGTTTTTGCACTGCACTTCCCAGAGATCACGTGTCAATCAAACAGTGTGGCCTGTCTTTTTACTTGGATTTTCCTGTTGATGAAGTTTGAGTTTCTGTAGGTGGCGCTCTTTTCTTTGTATGTTCAGCCATGGTGGCTATCACTGCTCATGCTGACTGCACAGTTCTTCTTCTATTTATTCCAAACAAACCGCTGTTGCAGCTTCTGGTAACATAAAAGGTATTACTTCCTGTGCGGCAGAAGATTTTTCCCTGGAAAGACCTAATAATAATAATAATAATAACTTCGATTTAAAAAAGCGCCTTTCTCAAACTCAAGGACACTGAACATTGTAAAAATAAGTGTAGCAAAAAAGTAAAGTAAAAATACAAAAATTTAATAAATACCAGACACCGGTTGTTTAGAACGGCAAATTTAGCAAATGTAAAAGCTTTCATGAACTGGGTATAGGTTGAATCACTATTGTGTTCAATTGGTGATAGAGAGCAGCAAAACAGAAATGTATTTATGTGAAAATGTCGCAGATTATTACTTTAAATCAAGTAGCAATATCTTGAAATAAGACAGATCACTCCACTAGTCCCTTGATCGAAGTAAATTCTCGAAACGGATTGATTTGCATTGGAAACGAGTGAAATTATCACACCGCATCAGCAGGTATTAATACTCAATGCTCGACTAAATGCCTTGGTCTCTGTCTACCACTAGATCAACACAGACTACCGAAGTGAGTTTGCCCGCTGTCTCGAACCCTTACTGCTGATAGGACAGCGCTGCCCTCCCTCTGTCAGCGGGTCCACTGGTGTTGCGACTCGGTAAGATCATGCACCTCAACAGACCCTGGTGCAAAATATAATCTGTGTATAATCAACAAATGATCCCTTCTTACCTCTGGTTTTAGTTTACAGTCTGCTATTTGAATATCATGATGGTATTTTTGGATTCTTCCAAGTAACCAAAAAGTTTTGGACAGAAAATGTCACACTTTCAAACGATCCAAAATGAAAATCCCCAAAAGGTTTGGGTGCACAGATGGTAGACAGTGATGACTGCAGTGAGAGGAAAGGAGGCGCCATGGCGAGTCAGTTATTCTTACTCACCTTGTCGCATGGGGGCTGGGAGGGTTTTAGAAAGCGCCAGTCCTGCCCCGGCCTCGCCAGGCACACGGCCGATAACACTGGATAGATAGATGGATGGTTGGATGGATGGATGGGTGGGTGGGTGGATTTGTGGGTGTGGTGTGGTGTAACACGGCTAAGTCACACTTCCTGGAAAGAGATGTTTTCCGCTTTGACATTGTGCTATACTGAGAAGTCAAGTCGTTAAAATTAATTCATCTGCAATCTACCTGACAACCGACAGGTCCAGCACAGAAATCAGGGAATATTGTGAGAAGAAGTTCACTCAACTGGTGATATGACATGTGCAGTACAGCGAGTCCTAGATGTTCAGGAAATTAACTTTTTATGATATAGATTCCTTTGAGAATTCTATTGAATCGTCAGTAGATGCCAGCTGTATTCACCACTAGTGAGAATGGAGGTTTGGTCCTTCCTGTTCCTCTCCCATGTGGACACACCCTCCCCTCACCCATTTTCCACATCAATCTCTCCCAACTGTTCACAGGTCCATAAGCCCACCCCCTAACGCCAGCACACTGACGGCTTTCCTTTCCAACTTGTCTAGCGCCCCGCCAATGCAAGATGCAAAGCGGGCAGGGATTGGTGGCCGGCTGGCTGGCACTATTTTTATCATAATTTCACAGAACTCTCCAGGATTTGTCTGGAGGCTGGCACACATGATGGCCACTGATGTCACTGCTTTAGCACCGGCAAAGTCTTTAATCGGCGTCACTGGCGGTGGGACGGAGATGCTCGGAGGATGAAATGTGTATGGCGGGGTGAGAGAGATAACACATTTTTAGTGAGGCAGTTCTGCTGTTGCATCAGTACTGGGGCAGGAAACCAGGAAGAAGAGCCTACCAGAACCCAGGTAAAGATGTGTCTCCTCTCATTTTTATGTCATTCCAGCTTTATTTGCTTGTATCCAGCGGAGAGCGACGGGAAACACGGGAGAGAGAGAGGGGAGGACATGCGACAAAGGTTGTGCGTCGGATCCAAACGCATCATTCAAACGTCATGAGTGCATGGCGTGTACCTTAACCTGCAGTGGCACCGGGACGCCCCGAGGAGTGAATCTAACCGTGTGCCTTTCTACATACTTTACTTTGTCTGCTTTCAGGGTGTGGCTGGTGTAGACAATCAAATATAGTTATGATGACTGTAGTGGATGTTCAAGTGAATTTATTGACGCCGTGAGATGACAGCGGTTACACTTGGTGTTTGCTCCTATGGTTTCTCTGGTCCGTTCTATACTTTAGTTCACAGAAGGAAGAGGAAATCAGCTTTTCCCCACAGTGAGCTAGTTCAGAATAACATAGAATTGCGCCCACATAGTGTGTAGCCTATTATCCAATGTGGCTGAATGTGTTGTTGTGTCTGATACATCTTCAGATGCACTCTGAAAGCTCCCACCCCCGATATACTGACAAACCCTCCTCTTCAACTAGTCACCCGCCAATGCAGGATGCAAACTGGGCAGGGATTGGTGGACGGCCAGCTGGCTCGCCCTATTTTTATCATAATTTCACAGAACTGGCCACACAGGAGTGAAGTGGTGCAGCTATTTTGTCCCATGCCCCTGATGTCACTACTTTAGCACTGACATAGTCTTTAATTGGCTGTGTTGGGACACAGCCTGGATGCTCAGAGGAGAACATGTATACGGCAAGGTGAGAGGGACACGCTCACACCAGAACTGCTCCGGGACAGTTATCCTGCTCTAGGCATGAAACCAGGAATAAGGGCCTACCAGAACCCAGGTAAAGACGTGTGTCTTATCTAGTTGTGTGGCTATGTGCTGTACATACTTTATTTTCAAACTCCTGAAGGAGATGGTGTAGAGATGACGGTCTGTGGCCTTTGGCCCTGGGGCACAAATGTGTGTGTTTGAGTGTTTTTGAAAGTTTGATCTAGATATTGTTGTGTTGAATTAGGTGTGGTAGTTGAAAATCACAGCGCCGCCTCTCTTTACTGTCTAGTGTGTTGACTGATTCACTTCAGATACCAAGAACTGTGATTCAACAGTTCTTTCTTGGATTGCAGTCATTGTCAGAACAGGTTTTTCCACAATAAATGCTTTGTGTGGTTAGTTGAAGAATGGCTTTGTCGGAATATCCTGTGCTGAGTTAGTCTTGGATTAGAATTAGTCTCGCTAGTGAAACTGAAACTTGGAGGAGAATTTGTAAATAAAATGCAAGAAACTCAGAGGAAGAGTAAATTATTGAACTTTGATTTGATTTAAAAAGAAAAGTATCACTTTTTCTAGTGTCAACATTTAGCCTCTTTACTAACCAGGAAATGGAATGAGTAACGCTCTCCCTGCCATTAACAACTACTGTTGAGGTGTGCATGAGCAAAGCACTTCGCTCAGGGGCCAACAGTAGAAGTGTTTCTACTGGGAAACTTGGTTGCTCACATATGTTACATTAATAATAACACAACAGAAAAATGATAGAAGTATTTTATAAAACAAAATGTTAAAGTATATGTTTAGGGAATAGGTCTCTTTTAGAAGTAGTACATAAAAGAAAGTATACAATTCTAAGTAGCATATCACAAATAAAAATAAAAATGTAGGAACTAGGTCTCTTTTCTATACGGTATGCACATGATTCTCTGTTGGAACCTGACTGATTGCACTGATAGGAAGCTATGGAAGTCAATAAAGGGTTGTTGAGTGTTGTTGAGCTACACTCTTCCCTGGATAAAGTGTAAAATAAAACCTGATTGAGACGGGGTGTTAGTTAGGTGATGAGACACCTAAGGGTTGCCAGAGAATGATGTTATCGGATGTTAAAAGATGCAGATGTTACGAGACAAGACAAGGAGGTCCTGATGTTTTTTGCTCCTAACCTCAGGCTCCAGTCCCCTCTCTCCATGTCGTGCCGCTCCCCGTCTCTCAGTGAGATGCCCCAGGGCTCGGTGCTGGGGCGGCGGCCCACCTCTCACCGCTACATCTGCACCAAGGTCCTGCTGGCTGAAGGGGGGGAAACACCCTTCGCAGAGCACTGCCGCAACTATGAGAACACCTACAGGGTGAGTGCTGTGTGTGTCTGTGCATGTGTGCGTGACCAACAATGCAGAAGATTTACATTTACATTTTTGCCAATTAGCTGATGCAATTAGAGTAAATAGAAGAGATGGGATATGATTCAGTGGGGAAAGATGAGTTTTCAGCCTACGACAGAAGATGGGGAGCATCTCTGAGCCTGAAAGGTCCTCTGGGAACTCATCCTCATCCTGTCCAGTGGGCAAAAGAGTTTTCCATACCCGGATCCACCTGCCCTCTGCGCACCCATCAAACCTCTGTCTCAAGTGTCATGTGATCTTGTGTGTGTGTGTGTGTGTGTGTGTCTCCAGACCCTCCAGACTGAGATTCAGAATCTGAAGGACCAGGTGCAGGAGCTGCACCGAGACCTGACCAAGCACCACTCCATCATCAACACAGATACCATGGGCGAGATCCTGGACAGATCGCTGCACATCGACAGCCAGATAGCCGCCCAGCACTCCACTGTTGAGACGACGAGGTTGATGTTTGAAGAGGTGCGCCCTGCAGGAATTGCATCAAGATTGCATTAAAGGGATTCATTGACATTTTGAATTTTAGAATGTATATTTATTTGCCAGGCACGTGTGACAATCAATCGATACCCCTAGCTGCGAACTAACAAGCTAGTTTTCACCCATTGTTTTAAATGAGGAATGCTAGCAATGCGAACGTAATGCTGTTGTCATGTGAAAACCTTGTAACTCCAGTTTTGGTGATTAAAATTGTTTCCCTTCAATTGAAGGATTACATGCTCCTCTATGGGTTGAGAACGTTCATCAAGCTAAAAACAAGGATGCTTTTCTTAGTTGCTGAAAAGTTGACATTTTGGAGATTCAAGGTTTTCACCCAACAGTGATGATGAGTATCCCGGGGAAGAAAAACGGCACACTAAAACTCAGAAGGTCAAGGTATCCCATGAATCGACTGAATGCATTTCATGTATTATTTCACCTCCTGAGAATGAGCTCACCACGTCTTCCTCCATAGATCTGGGACGAGACATTTCAGAGGGTCACTAATGAACAGGAGATCTACGAAGGTGTGTCTTCAACGATGACCCCGAAAGTCCATGCTTATTGTTTCTAATTCAACAGCAAAACATTGACCTCTTTTAAATGTCTTATTCTGATGTCCTGGCTTTTCGTCTCATTCTCTTCATCCACTTATTGTAGCCCAGCTTCATGACCTGCTGCAGCTCAAGCAGGAGAACTGCTACCTAACCACTATCGCCAGGCAGATCAGCCCCTACATCCTGTCCATCGCCAAGGTCAAAGAGAGACTCGAGCCCAGGTGTTGTATGTAGAGGATGTATTCCCACGATACAGTCCTATCCTCCTTCTGCTGCCATATTGGTTGACTGATGACATGGATTTGTAGGAAGTGGAAGCGCTTGTTGCCTGCAATGTAACTTTGATATAAAGTACTAAATGTCCACTAAATGGCGTGCATTCTCTCTGCGGCAAGAAAACGACAGCAACGACAAAACATTGTGTGTGTCTTGAACATAGTTATAAGAATATAGCTATAGTTTTATAGTTAGGTTATATCCTGCTGCCAAATTGATCATTTTAATTATTTAATTGAATTTGTTTGCAAATGCTTAGCATCGCAAAACATAGTAATATTTTTATCAAACCTGCCTTGCTTTCTTTTTCTAGGTGGCATCTAACTAGTGGAGTTTTAAATATAAATTCTATTTTTTACACCACTGACATAACATGAACATAAACATAAACATAATTATGAACATATTTGAAAATGTTTTTTCTAGGTTTCAGGAGCCTAAAGAGCAACATGATGACCGCACAGAAACGATGCTGAAAATCTATGAAGACAGCACAATGACTAAAGAAAATCAAGACAGGTGCTGACACATACTGTGCATCACAGTATCTCTTCTATATTTATTAATACCCTAAACATTACATGGAACAATTGGCATATACTAAATGACACCTTCTATCACAAAATAATAATTGACCTGAAAGTACTCATGATGGAATATTATTGAAGTTATTCACTAAATGAATGCCGTTGCTTGCAAAACATTTTTGAAGGTAGAATTATTTGTACTTTTAGATTATTAAATATGTATCAGGTAACACTTTTTCTAAATGTATCTGTTGGATTTTGGAGTGAAACACTTGATTTATTTTCCTTGACAGTGAGGACCAGACCTGTGCCGCAGACCAAGACAAGGACAAGAACAACCGCCCGCTGATCTTGGAGTCGGAGGAAAGCTCCATCAAGGCCAATGATTACCACTGGTCAGGAAGGCAGAGGGGCCCCACAGAGACAGCCAGCCACAACGAGCTGCCTTCATAAATACAACGGTAACAAGCCTCGGATGGCACACGACTTCAGATACTGTACGCGCTCACAACACATTTTCTTGGCAGTGGGGAGCTGTCGGCAGCTCCGAGGTGAGCTGTTAGCCAAACAAGCCTCCGAGGACTCTGCTGGCCCTCACTGGACTTACACTGAGGTCAAAGACTCACTTGTTAAAGCCCGAGACGGACAGATGGACAAACCGTAACAAGATCATACAGAATTCCTTTGGTATTACCTAGAACCATGGCTGAATGAAACAGCAGGAGTGGATAATGTTATACTTCCCTGGGATGCTTTATGCTGAGAGTTTGAATTGTCACTCACTGGTTATTTTTTGTTATAGTGCTTCTGGAATTGCTTTTGCAGTATCTCTAGTCTTCGTATAAAACATTTTGGGGGGCTGGAGCTGATGATGGATGACTTCCCAGGTCCAATCCCCAGAAGACCGTTGAACCAGCGTGACGGCACAAATGGAACACAAAAAATGCAATGATGTGCGTGTCATTGTGGGTGTCGGTCTAGGTCACATGTCGATGTGTGCATCTTCATGCGTATCACCCTAAGCATCAGTCTGTTCCAAAATGAGGCAATCATTTCCAGAATGGCTTCTGCCAATTTTTACGTCCACATGAAACTGGAATTACATACTGTAGGTGTGTGAGTGTAGCTGGCCTTTCCTTAACCTCCTGCTTTCTCTTCATACTTCAACATCCCACCCTGTCGAGACGCGGTGTACTGTAGGAAATATATTCCTCTTGGCTTTCCTTCTCTCCACCTATAGCACATCAGTGTCAGCAGCATGCTCTGGGGTGTTTGCCTGGAGGTAACTCTCCTCCACTCCTACTTCCCCTCTGCTTCTTTTTTCTTCCCTTCCTCCCTCTGTTCCCTTCTTCATTAATCTTGTGTGTATTTTGAAGCAGTTCTTTGGTTTTGGTACCAGCAGAATTAATTTGCTCCCACCTACATTTGGAATTCAATAAATATTGAACTGAGCCCGTGTTAAAACTGACTGGTAACGGAGAGTAGCAACGTTTCCCCATACCGCTGCATAGGCAGGGTGGGTCACCCCATGGAAAGGAGCTGCCATGTTACCAAAAATAATTGAATTTGTGTTGATTTCAGTAGATAGTTTTAGTGTCACGTGGTAGAAATGCTGCTTTCAGGGACTTTTCTTCGTTCTCCTGAGAAAACTCTCTGGGAAACACAGGAGCAATTCAAGGTGAAACTACCCCACCTGCTACAAGGACAGAGACGGGGACAGCCCAGATTCTTGGTCCAGGTAAGGATAATAATGAGGACCTAGACTGATGGCTTCAGCAAACAGGAGAAAGTTATTTACATGACTGTGCCGGAGCGAAAGTGGGTTTGTTCAGAAAATATTGGGGTCATGCTGGCCTTAAGGAACAGGCCTGCTCTGCAGAGGAGTCAGAGGTGCAGATTCATTAAAAATACATTTGTGACAGCGGAGTAAAAAATGTCTGTGCTTCTGCTCTGGCCCTCTACTCCCTCCCTGTGGTCATTCATCATCTGCTCTCATCCAACCACCGGGTCCTTGTTCACTGTTCATTATTCTCTCTCTCTCTCTCTCTCTCTGTTCCTCTGTCTCTCTCTCTGCTGTGCTCCCTCATCTAGTGCTTGGGACCCCAACGGTTATTTCCTAATGTTATTTTTTAGAGATATTCATGGCACATTTGGAGATAAGGTTTATGGAGAATGCGCTCCTTTGAATGATTAAAACCAACAAGATGAGACACACACGTCCACTCCGTCCAAACTTTTGTCTAGTCACTCATGAGGAAACGCTGAAATGAAGAACACTGCGTCCAATGCTCCGGTAATTTATTAAACTATGTACAACAAGACTTTGAGTCTTCATCAAGTCATTTGCATAAACCTGGAGTCAAAACATTGTAAGGTAAGATGAAATGAAACTTTAACGATCTCCATGGGGAAATTGGGTCACCGAAGAAGCAAAAGACTACAATATAGATAAGAATACAAATAGAGCAAATAGAATATATTGAAGACAATACCACAATATTATAATATATATATTATAATGAGGATGAAGATAAAGATACAGCGTCTCCATCATGCTAAATACAGAGCTCCAATTGGCTCCACAGATTGCTATGGTGACCACTAACAGATTTACAGGTTAACAGCTGTTTGCAGTCTACAGGTCTACATGGTTTATTGCATACATTGGACAAAGTCTAAAAGAAGATGGGAGCACAGGAAGCAGCCAGCAGTGTTAATTTTGTTGACCCTGGGCTGGAGGGTAACTGGAATCAATTCTGATGCCCTTATCGCCATAGTGACAGGTGCATGGGGCAGCGGTGTGAAAAGGTCAAGGGTTGAGAGAGCTCTCCCGGGGGACTCGAGATGCTCCAGGCATAAAAATGTCACTCCTGATGAATCAATTTCACGTTTGAAACATTTATTTATCTGGGGAAGGTTCGCTGAGCGTGGATGCTCTTTTTTTCCAGCAACGCCTTGCTTCTCATTCTTGGAGTTGCACACATTGAAAACTGAGAGCTTCCCAGTGCAGCCACAGTCTTCTGCTGCTGGTCCCTGAGCAGCTCCAGTCAGCAGGTGGGGGTTAAGTATATTGTTCACTTTCTCTGCCCATATTTTCCCAGGGATTCACACCGGCAACCTTCCTGTCTCTTTCTCCTGCGCACCCAAACCCGATTAGACACACACAGGTCAAAGCACATCAATATTATTTATCGCTCGCCGGCTCTGTGCCGTATAATTAACCCCGGTCTCACAGCCAAGGGTTTCGATTTGACCTCACCACCTCCGAAGGTCATATTTTTATCCCCAGTCTCTTGGCCTATATCTGGAACCGTGTTGAGGAGAAAATGTGGTATTTACATTTTCTTTGTGGTTATTTATTTATTAAAAAGGCTAGCTTACATAGGAATGGGAAGAGGAAAGTGAGGGGGAACGGGGAACAGCAATAAGCAGAACAGCAGAGATAGAGGAAATAAAAACAGAAATGAAAAAATAGGACAAAAGGCGTAGCAAGGCTTTAGTTCCTCCATAGGCATGAATATCATATATGGTCCGTGATCAATAAAAATTACAAATACAGCACTTTTTAGAGGATCAGAAGAAGTCCATGGCTGACTTGAGAGCACTTTTGTTAACAGGATTTCCCATATTTTAGAAATACTGAATGATTTTTCCCCCCTATTGGATATAAATGTTGTTTTTTGTACATTTCTTGTACTTTGTGAATGAAATTATTGTGATTTTGATTCTGAACGTTGACATTTGACTTGACAGAAAGGTTGGATACTGAATGAAACATTGCATTGATCTACAGTAAACATGCAGAAGTCTCTGTTATTCGAACCACTATTTACCCCTGGTGCCTAAGCCAAGTCATAGTACAGAGTTATGGAGGAGTAAAAGTTGTTAGCTTTACTCTCATACGTTTTCTCAGGAATAAGCAATATAACAAATTCCTTTAAAAATCTACCGCAGAATTAGATTTCAGAAATATTGGTGAGCTCGACATGCTGTAAATGAGACATTTCTTATTGTTTTGGAAGTCGGCAGTCCTGGAGCCCAGGAATTCGTTCTCACAAAGCCTCTCCAGGGATTGTCTCTAATGCAATAACAGACCTGACAAATTGAGTTCCCTTTATTGCATCGAACAACAATGGCGGCGTGTCCTTGACTCAGAGGAATCACAGGTGTGTGCCTGAGGATGTGTCAAACCTGCGTGCCTGCAAGACTCAGGAGAGGCAGCCCAGCAGCTCCTTATTAATCAACAGCTTGTTGGGCTGCCAGCCTCCACCCCTCACTTCCCTTTCCCCTTCCCCCACCTTCAGCCTCCTCCTCCTTCAGAATATCAGCCTCCCATCTCCTTAGGAGCTCAGTAGGAATGAATCATTAACAGACGGGTTACTCGTTAATTAAGATCTCTCCCAGATGCTTTCACAAGGGAAAGAGAGAAAGACAGACAGGAAGCAGTACTTACTGTTACTACTACTATAGGGATCATCATGTCTTTCCCCTGTATTAGAAGTAACCTCAGTCGAAATAGGGAGCCATTGAACAGTGTTAAAGTGTTTAAGGGTGGATTCTTCCTTTAACCAGAGCACGGCCAATAGCCGGGTCACTCTGTGACTATGTAGACAGAGCCAAAGTTGAAGATGAAGCCTTTGTGGTGCAATGGAATGGAATGGAAGTGTGTATGTGTATGTGTATGGATGTGTGTGTACAAGATTGCTGCAGTAATAGAATTTCCATTCATGCTTTTCCTAAGAGGCAGCACAAACAAACAGACGACATGGCTCTCCTCTCAAGGGCTTACTGCTCCACAGCCTACACACTTGAGGACAACAGACCGTTCAAGCTAACCAGAGTTACGATTAAGACAAGCCAACAGGGAGAGGAGCCTTGACTGCAAGTCGACGTTCTGTGTGCACTGCTTTGATACTTTATGTACTTAATTTGAGGAGCGCCTGTATTCACCTGGGGTATGTGTGAAATATGAAAATCTGGTGTTTTACATTCCAGGTGGCACATAGTGTCACTTTAATTA
>OMLI01072804.1:0-11009 GCA_900302605.1 Rondeletia loricata | reverse complement strand
CCCCCACGAATGATGCAGTCCCCCTCTGGGCCAATCAGTGACAAATATGTCACCTTGTTTTTACCTGTAATTGTAGCGCTCCCCTCGGGCCAATCAGTGTATGTCCGAATGCAGTGGTGAGTTGCATCGTTTCTCAAAGTTTAATCAAAATCTGATCAGTGGTGTCTGAGATATCACACGTGACACACAGACAAACGAATGAATGAACAAAAAAATGACAGATGCCCCCTTTGTGCCAACAGTCTATTTTCTTGTCCGGTGGTGTGGCTTAGTGGTAAGGCGCTGGACTCATAACCGAAAGGTTGTAGGTTCGAGCCCTCATGGTGGCGCCACCGGAAAGTGGTGTTGATGGTTCAGCAGGGAGCAGTCTGCCCTCTGGACATGGCTGGTATCAATGCCCCAGTGCGGCGACGGGGACAAAGCACTGTATAGTGACTGCCGTCGTTCGGATGGGACGGTAAACCGAGGTCCTGACTCACTGTGGTCATAAGAGATCCCATGGCACTTCTCAAAAAGAGTAGGGTGTAAACCCAGTGTCCTCGCCAAATTCCCACCCAGGCCATTGAACACCTGGCCACCTAATCATCCCCCTCCTTAATTGGCTCATTCACTCCTCTCCTCTCCGCTGTGTGGTAAGTGTACTGTGCGCCATCTGTGGTAGCCAACACATCATCCAGGTGGGTGCTGCACATAGGTGGTGGTTGAGGTGAGTTTTCCCCCTTCATTGTCTGTGCTTTGAGCTTTGTATAAAGCGCTATATAAATTGAATCAATTAATTATTATTATCCCAAGTTTTTTTTAAATCTGATCAGCAGTGTTGGAGATATCGTGTGTTAAAGATGGATGGATGAACAACTGAACAAAAGAATGAATGGTAACACTTTATTACATCATAACTGCATCAGAAAATGTAACAAAATCCAAATGTTGCTTTAGGTTAACGCTTCAACAGGACACATGGCTGTCTAGGTGGAGCTAGTTATATAATGTTAGTATAATGTTACTGAATGGGCCAACACCACCACTGTCTTTCTCACATATCTTTCTTTGTCTATCCTGGTTATTTTATATTTAAACATTATTTGTGCACAGCTAATTCTCCAATGGACCTCCAGCCGTGGCTGAATGGAGAGCTGTGTGTTTAAGGCCCTACTATGAATATTATGCATTAGGTATCATTCTAAAGATAATTTGTTTCATCTGTCAGTTGAGCTAATGTATTTTTTCAGATGAACACAGTGAATAATGGAGCTATTAAAACCTGATCCAAAATCTAGTCTGTTACAATATATTATGTCATGCAACAATTATTTGACAACTCATAATAAAAGTAGATGCATATTACAATGTGTCCTGCCTCACTTATAATGATGTAGTTGATCTAATAATTTGATAATGTGATTTTGTGTTTTAATTTTATTTTACTATTTATTCTTATTTAGCATTTTCTTGTATTTTTTTATTTAGGTTTTTAATCTATTTCTTATGTAAATTCTGTGTTTATTCAGTGTATATACTGTGAACAAGAATTAAATAAATTCTACTCTACTCTATCTCACTTTACTTTAAGCAATATGATAAGTTTATAAAAAGGTCATGACTCTTATAACCGATGATCTGATGTCACTTTACTTTAGTTCATATGATGAGTTCATTAATTACTTATGAGACATGTGGCACTCTAATAAGAATTCCACAGCTTATAATACATTTGATGTCTTATAAAACAAAATAAATATATAGGCCCCAGTGGTAAATATATGTATTACTGATAACTGGCAAGATTCATAATGCATTATAGCCTATTATGACATTTTGTGACGCCATTATGATGTAATTGTAATGTCCTTATGTTGTGTTCTAAAAAATAAATATATAGGTAATAGTGGTAAATACATGACTTATAACGGCCTCATAACCTGATCATACCAAATTCATAATGCATTATAGCGTATTATGACATTTTCTGATGCAGTTATGATGTAATTGTAATGTGCTTATGACATGTTATAGAAAAATATAATATAACAAAAAAAATACATACATGGGATAGATGGGATAGTGGTAAGGTAAGGTAGTGATCATAACCATCTCATGCCAGATTCATGATTAATTATAACGTATTATGAAATTTTTTGATGTGGTTATGATGTAATTACAGTGTGCTTATGATGCACGCATGATGACTATGTGTTATAACCAACAATACAAGTAACATGTTACCAAATGGACAAACAAACAAATGAACAGACGGAGACCGATCCATGGTCCTCCCCTAATTTCAATGGGGTGGACAATAAAATAAAAAAGGACAAAAATGTGCAGCACATTTATAATAACCCACACAACCCTTGACACATACAGGCTTTGATTTATTTATTTGACGTCACCATAAGGCTTTGGTGAAATTACCTATAATTAGTAGCTCGCGACAACGCACTGTGGACCTGAAGCCGACTCGGTGGCCCTAAATTATGTGGTTGGAGACATGCTGGAAAATGCCACAGCAACACCTCCACTTTAGCTCTCTCCCTAATCACCGAGACCCTTGCCAGTGGCAGATGGAAATGTTAGGCTTTAACGAGCTCCAACTATTGTATTTGCAGCATCCACTTAAATAGACTTGTCATCAAAGATATGCTTCCAGACAATTTAGAAACAAAACATATTTCAGCATTATCTCTCCCTAAACATAATGTGACGACAGTAATTATTCTGCTGCGCTGGAAGGAATACACGGCACAAGCAGCCATCTTGATCACATTTCCACTGTACACATTACTGTAATGCGTGCACGGTACCAGTTCTGGGGGGTTTTCTGCTTAATAACACAGAACAAATTTGCAGGGAAATGAGAAACGATGTTCACTAAGGGTGGGCGGGTGGATGGGGGCGTGCCTAACTGCTTTTATTTTGTCTTATCTTATCGGCAGGAACTATGTTCGGAGGATGTCATGTGAAATAACACATGCTGGAACAGTATGATGATTGAACAGTGTGATTGGCAGCCAATACTGTAAGACACAGACATCAGCCCAGGAACATCCTTACAAACAGCCTTAGGCCTGAAAAAACAACAACAACATAGATATGCATGTAGGTTGATAAACCGGGGGAACCTTTACTACGGCATGTAATTAAATTCTTCCAGTGCAAAATAAAGATAAGGATTCCATTAGCCCCTTAAAACATTCTGGGATAATGGATTTTTGTGGTTGATGGAGCACCTCATGTGGGACAGGTGGGATTTACTCCCAGGCTCAACTCGACAGTGCGGCAGGAAGGCAGACAGGCAAATGCACTGCACCCAACCGCAGGAGCCGGCGACGACATTTGATGCACCATTGGCACCAGAGGCAAATGAGATTACGGCAGGGGGAATGGAATTGACTCTCTCCTTGACAGATTTACAGATCCCTACTGGATAGAATACAGGGGAAAAGGCTGTAAAACCCATCATCTGTGGGGTGAATTACACACGGCTTGGAACAACTTGTTTGGTTTAGGAAATCCGCAAACCAACCTCTTTTGATTTATGTCCCCCCCCCACCCCCATCCCCTCCCGGAAGGGCGAGCAGAATGGGTGGCGGTGTTTTGCCACAGCTGTGATCTCCTCTTTTCATCAGTTGGTTAAATCACTGTGCTGAGCTATCCTTGGCCTTTGATCTATTAGGTGCTCACAATAGGATTAATTCCACGCTGAGACGAATATGCTCTTGCAAGACTTACAAGACCATAGATTTCTCACTGGGCCAAATAGATAGAATCTGAATATGAGCATCTAAGACCGCTGGTCTCTCTCGGTCTCTGAGCAATAACATGTGGAGGTCAAATATAGCTGCACTGCCAATTCCATAATAAAAACGTCTCAAGTATTTATTCCACCTTGGGAACTCTCATTCGAAAAATCATGACAATAAATGTAATAGTGAACTTTCACTCAGCCCATGTTTCAGTCAATACAACAACCTGATTAACTTGTTTTGTATTATTCTCCAAAGACACACAGTTACAAGGTTCTCATTTCAAAGGTCAGTTTTTACATACAAATGCATCTAATGCATCTGCATAAAGGAGCTGAGCTCCTGCACCCAAGGTGTGGTCTGCACTCAAGCCAGACAGAACCAATGAATCCCACTGACAAATTCCCATTATAAAAAATACACCACCCAAATTATTTTGACTGCATTCTATGGGATTCTCACAGAGCCCAGTCACTGCAGTTTCTAGCAGAGTCTATGTCATGGGAAAATATATCTTTGAAGAACTCAGATCCATTTTGAATAAATACTGTGGCGCTCATCACTCCGACTCTATACGTAAGAACTCGCTGAGTGACGGAAAACCACTGAGCTCCAACCTACACTACCTTGAGTTAATGTTTATATCACTGGGCTCTGTCATCAAATATTAACACCACAGAGAGAGGTATGTTTATTACCTTAATCCTTTGATAATGATAAAGAAATAGTCCTATGAAACATAAATTGAACCCTGGAAGTATGTGCATAAGCAAATCCATCAAAAGACTTAGGCATATGTGAGTGTATTATTCATGAAATTGATTTTAAAAAATGTGTTTAAATGGGTGTGAGGTATTTCATCAAAGATACTGGAAAAAGGTCGAACACAGAAGAAGTAGCAGTGGTAATCAACAACACAATGACAGATTGTTGTCATTGTCAATGACTATGGGATTAATTATCATTAATATCATGCATAATTCATATGTACATGTTCATTACAATTCTGCCGATTTTCAACAAAGGACCACATGCTTTCCAAAATGTTGTTTTGATCAAACACATTTCCAGTGTGAAAGATCAACTAATTTAACTGTTTTGAACTTCAATACCCAGAAATCATGTAAAGTGATGTCAGTCAACTGCACACAGCACGCTCATGTTCACCAACCAGCTGTTTTACCTCCATTCCCAAACTGATGTGGACCACTGAGCCGTCAGCTGCAGGCATTCACACATAAACACACTAAACAATATAAACTCATCTCCCCCATAATAAAACCATTGATAATTGCTTAGGAATATAAATATAAAGAGTGATCTAGGAGGTAACTGGAGGTATAATTGGAGGGTTCGCCTTGAGGTGGGAAATGCACACTGAGCTCTCAGACAGCAGGTAGTTGGGGGTATGCACTGCTCTGTCTCAGTGATCATATTGATTATTGCTGAGAGACAAGAGTTACACAGGCAAATATTGGAACTTTCATATTCCTCATTATCATAATAAATAATGGTGGAAGCCCGGGAGTTATCAATGAAGTGATGTCAAGGAGTCACAGATAAAACACTCCTCTGGTAGAAACGGACATCGTCTAATTAAAGCTTGGCTTTTAAATGAGTTCCATTGATCATGCTGGCAGGCACAGGACTCAAGGGTTTGAGACTTATCCTGACAGAAAGCTATAGTCCTCGCTAACATGAATGACCGCAACAAAGGCTCAAACAAATGTTCCACTCAAATGTTTGTGACAACGGCAGTTAAGTCGGGTTTGGCATGCAGAACAGTGGAGAGGGAGCGGCAGTGTGTGAATGTGGCAAACAGAAGCACGTTTCATCACACTCATCCAAGTGGATCTGAGACTTCAGGTAAAAAATAAACTTTGTCACGTTCATATACTCAGTTATTGTTCAGTGCCGATTGCCTCAATTTCCCAAAAGAAATGGCCCTTTTCAGCCGTTGTGGGGAAAGAGCTAAAAGCAGTAGACGTCTTTGAAATAAGGCCAAGCTAATGAGGGTTCGTCAGATTGCTCTCACCCACCACTGCAGTCCCCTATAAAAGACCTTGGTATGAAAGTGGCAAGGTACTCTGTTCCCTTGGGATATTTCTGTCAAATATACATGTGGAGATGGGAAATGAGGCTGCCACCATTGCTCTGAATAAGGCCAGCTTAAAAAAATGGGATAACAAATTGTCTGGTATTAGAGACGGTCATGCACTTATTATTTTCACCTGCAGAGAGGCCCTGATATCTTTGTACATTATGATACTTGGATCACAATACAATAATTAGGTGTAATTCAAGATTTGAGACTTTCAATTGCTAACTATAGGATTATGCATTAATGGATGCATTAATGTTGTCTGTGGTATCAGTTTCTTGAAGGGCAGTAGTAGGTCTGCCAGTATGTCTAACAATGAGACAGTAGGACTCACGCTCCCGAAGACTGGAATGCTGAAATGACTGAAATGAATGAAAAATGCAGTTTTCCAGCTTTCTGCGTGGTCATGAGGCATTTGGACTGTAAATTGGCAAGAATGAATATTGAAAATCAGGGTTTTAAATATATTTTAAATATACATTGTATGACCAAAACCTCGACTTGCTCCTATGGTTTCAAAATCTGCTTAGAATTGGGCGAATATCATTGGTTGCGTTTTTGTCCCACCTTTCCTAGTTCCAGCATACGCAGCATCCTCGTTCTCACTGTGCAAGTGTAACCAGTTTGTTGTGACTGCAAGCCAGATAATACTTTTGAGAGGCTAATTATTTTGCGTACTGCCAATACTACCAGGGTGTCAACCTGCACAAAGCCCAAGAGGAACATTTACGGTGAGCTTGGCTATTTTATTGGCAAGTATCAGACTGCTCCATTTAGATTCATTCTGAATTTGACTCAACACTCTGTGGGTTCAACATATTTGCTAAATGTAGTGAAAATGTGGGTGCATAAAACCTGTATTTCTGTGAAAATGAAGGCAAAGATATTTTTAGTGAATTTATTGCACTTTTAAGGTGATTTGCCAACAGCACAAACTGAATTTAAAGTCACCAACATGGGTCTTTAATCCCCACAACCTACAGTGGTGCCTGCTCTATAGGTTTCACTATGCCCCCACAAGCCAAAGAAATGTGTACGTAAATGTGTGTGGTCTAAATCAGAAATTTCCACTGCAAGAATGGCAATGAAAGACAGATTCTATTGTACTTCAGCAGGTTCTCACTGAATAAAGCTGAATAAATAATGTATTGCAAAACTAATCTGAAATAAATCCCATGCCACAATCCCTTTTCAACTACCTCCTTCATAATTAATTCAGCAAACAAGAATTGACTTGACAAAAGCAAATAGGCATCTGAGTTAAACGGCAAATAGCAGGGACTTGCACACATGCATAATGCTGCTGGCTTCATAAAGAAGAGCAAAGTGTTAGGCGTAGGTGCAAACCAAATCAATCTTCATTAAAAACGCCTTTTCAAGTGTTGGCTAACAGTGCCATCTCAAGAGGCCATCTTTTGATCACTGCAAGTGAGAGAGAACAGGTTTACTTTAATGCATATCTGTATGTTTAAAGTTCAAACAATGCATTTGAGTCTGCCCACTGACCTCCCGCTGGATTCCCATATATTCTGATAAATCACAGAGCTTCACAATGAGATGCTAACCTTGGTTTAGTAGAACTGGAGGTAAATGCTGATGTGCAGAGTTCTGCTGACGTACTTATTGCACAGCCAGGGTCAAGGCTGCAGGCCGCCAGCAGACTCAGAATGGTAATGGCACTATGGCTACCTGCTGAAGAACACTCAAGGCCTCAACACTAATGGAGGCATGCTACAAAGCATTATATTGTGTAAAACGCTACAACCCATTATAGACACAATACAAAGAACTGAAAGAAAATAATGAATACATTAAGCATGGAGCAATTAGCACCTCTTTCTCTGCCTTTGCGCATGGAATAATGACCATAATATAGTTTCCCCATATTTTTCTACGGCTTAAAAGACTTCAGTCATGTTGCAGCCAACATCATTCACCTCCAACTGGTGCATTATGGGCTAACCAGTGGGTTTTTGATGAGGAGTTCTGTTTCTGGAAAGGTATCTACAATGTACAGCAAGCAAAAAGTGAACAACTGTGAGAGCACCTACTCACCATCCAATTAGTTATGATATATTGTTATATTATACAGATATTAATTTTTTATTTTATTACAGCTGTTTGTTGTCATTTCATCAAAGACTTGGACACATACGAAAAAGGTAAGCATTGTCTCTTTTGAATGGAAATGATCCCCTGCCCCATTACAGAAAGCAGAAAGGAACAGGCTGAAAGATTTATAGATAAGGCGTTCCAATTATAAAGTGAGCCAGCAGTCTGATGGTTGTGTTTGTGATTATAACTTTGCAGATATTTCCCCTGAATATTACTATTGAGGCCCAATAGTAAAACTAGAAGTCAAACTGCTAACTGCTGCAGATACAGTATTGTTCATGAATGAAAGCGGAATGGCTTGTAATAGTCCGCCATCTCTTTAGCTACTGAACAACAACCCCTCCCCAATCCCACCAACAACAACCTCTCGTTTCATACCAGACACCATGTTACACAGAGGCCACTGGGGTCAGCAATGCCTGTCTTGCTCTATTGTGCTTTGTTGATAAGGAGCTTCAAATATCTCTAGCAGGGAGAAATGTTACCCTTGCTTTTTCCTGCTTCTAGTGGAATTGATCCAGCGGCACAAGTTGGCAGGATGATCAAGTGGCTCGTTAAGCAGAAGAGGAATTAGGTCTGAGTGTGTCAGATAGGAGAAAGTCGTGGCTGCCCCCAGGGCATCTGTGTGGCTTCCCATTTCATGTCACCTGCGTTCTCTGAAGGAGCTGTGCTTGTTCCTGCTACCAGCCGGGACATCTTTCCTCAAAGGCAACCGGGACAAGGCACGGGGATTCATTCTATATTTTGTACAGAGCAGAGAAAATTGGGCACCTACAGACATAGAAGCTAGGGAAAAGGTCAGTTTGTGCATGACAAAATATGCGAAGTCCTACAGTAAGCTCAGATTTGTTTACAAAGACACCTTTAACGTGAACTAGAGGCCACACAACCTGATCCAACTAGCCTGCGCCAAAACCCTGTCCACTTCTCCATCCTCTCCATTTTCCTCCCAGGAAACTCTAAAGGGTTAAAAGAGACATAGAGATGAGGGGGGGATTAACACAAGATTAATACCAGGCTACAGTGCTGGTCATAGGTCTCGAGCAGCCTCGGTAGGGCTCGCTGAACTCGATTTAGAGGCGAGAGTCTGCTGGTACTCCCATTCAACAAGGAAACATTCATTATTTCTCGACCAATTTTTATTGGTAACCTTTAACTGTGCGGTCTGGTTTCTACTCGTGTTGCCTCCCACTTTAGAAATCTGAATCATAACAGTGTTTACAAAATAAAACATATAATTTATAGCACCCACTGTCTACTATCTCCCAACATAGAGATATTAAAAGAAATGTCTCTGTGCAAGAAAAACTGTTCTTTAAGTACAACAATTTGCCAAGACCAATATCACTAACCAGGAACATTCTGTTACCTGCAGTAAAATAAACAGACATACAAGACATTAATGTTGTCGAAGAAATGCAGCATGGGACAAGTACCTTGCCAAGCAGTCTCCACTGAATATTTGGAGAGTAATTATTCTGTTCGCTTTCTGAGCTGCAGGGCCAAAGATGCACTGTAAGTACCCTTTCCATATAATTGCCCCTCTTTGAAAAAAAAAAGTGTTTCTGAAGTATCTCTAGCATTTGGCAAATAAACACATTGGTTTCTCTTTGAAGCGTGCCCTACTTGGCGGTAACTCTGACACACATACACGCACATGAGAGAGAGAGAGAGAGAGAGAGAGAGAGAGAGAGAGAGAGAGAGAGAGAGAGGCAGACAGACAGAGAGTGTCCTTCCAGCTATCTGCTCTCAGATGTGGACAGAGGCAGAGGATGGCCAGTGGAGCCCGGTGCATAGCCATTCTCGCTCCGACAACATGTCCTCTGATGTCGGCCCAACATGCAAAAACAGCGGAGGGGCTGAAACCCTCAGCAGATGGGGCAAATCCATATTGCACAGTGCACATGCTGCTTAAAGGAATACAAAACATTTTGGGGAAATTGTCCCATTGGTCAGCTTACCCGTTAAGTGATGAGAACAGAGACACCGAATGCTAATAGTTTAGCATAAACAATGTTGATTGATAGCAAGCCTGAGAATAAAGTCAGAATCGAATTCTGACTTTAATCTCATAATTCTGATTTTTTTCTAAAATGAAAAGTCAGAATTCTGAGTTAATACATTTTTCTAAAGTGGCCCTAATCCTCTTCCATACACACCACCTTCTCTTGCTATTGAAGCAGGGAAAGTAGTTCCTGCTAGTTCACAACAGTATGTTATTTTTGTATCAGATTTTGTGTTAATTTTACCAATCTCCTTCACAAAACTGCCAGACTTGGCCGCATATTATTTAAGATTACTTACCATTTAGCTTTAGAGCTGCAACAAGTTCTAATTTTCTCACTTTTAATGCTAGTTCCCTACTATCACTCAACATAGTGTGTGCTAAAGTGTTAGCATGGAGCACTGGAGCCAATGATCTACTGGGGACACATGGATGATTTTGGTGTCTAAGTTCTCATCACTACAGCTAAGTTGACCAATGGTCCAATCTCCCAAAAACTTGGTGTATGCCTTTAACTGTGATACAAACACTGGAGGCTGTATGGGAGAAAAGGCTGCTGCTCATGATAGAGCAATGCTATAAGGGGCCGTGTCCACCGAAAGCGTTTTTTTATGGCGGAGCGCTTTGCATATCAAAAATATGAACGCCCACAGCGTTTTTTGGAAGCGCTTCCAAAAAACGCTGTGGGCGCTCTGAGCGCTGTGCCCAGCCAGAGCGCGGTACAAATAGCCCGAAATAGCTTACAGATAACATAGCGGATAAACATGAATGCCAGAAACCGAATCCTTGCGATTGCTCTTGCGGCGGATCTCGAAGAAGATCCCGCTGTCAGGAGAAGGGGTAGGAGTGTGTGGGTGTGTGGCCTTCAAAGTCAGGTCGTATATCACCGGGTTGTCCGACACCGCTAAAATCAGTCTTTCTTCCGCCATGTTTTTCATATTTTTAGTCCCGCCTCCTCCTCGATTTGGATTGGTCGGTCGAAAAAAGTGACATTGACGAGCGGCGCTTCTCTACAAAAGTTGAACTATTCTCAACTCTAGGCGCT
>OMLI01072794.1:0-11477 GCA_900302605.1 Rondeletia loricata | reverse complement strand
ACCTCGCCTATAAGCACCTCGATCTCAGTCTCTGAGAAATTTCTTTTCGCTTGTCGCCATGATTCAGCCTCCACATATCATTAATCAGCATGGCTCATTTATATTCGTGTGGTGCTTTGCATTGACCATATATGGTTGAATTTGGGCGTGTAGAGGGCGGGATATGAGAATGATCCACGTGCGCACTTTTCTGGGTGGACTGTGACTTATGAAGGTAAGATTTCCTACAGGTGTGCGTACGCACGGTTTGATAGGTCTGATTATTTTTTGCCGCACGCCATTTTCGGCTTTTGTGCGTACGTACACTTTTTGTAAGAATCCTACGCATTGTTTGATAAGTGAGGCCCCTGGGCTGTGAGGCGATTTTGGCGTAGTGGCCAAACTCGGAACTGCAAGTCACGTGATGCCATGCAGCCCAAAAATACTTTCCCCCATAAATTAGAAAATAAACTACGGTGGCCGACGGGTGCAAACGCACTACAAGGGCCCAAAGCAATTGCATTAAGAGAAACACGCTGCAACTTCAGAAACGATGCAAAGTCAAAAACACATGAAAATCCAAAGCAAATACAACAACGGAAACGTGCTGCAAATGAAGAAACGCGCTACAAAATGCCAAAGCAAATACATTAACAGGAAACGATGCGAAGTCAAAAACACACGCAAACCACGAAAACAAATACAACAGAAAAGTGCTGCATATCCAGTCGAGAGAGAGAGAGATATATTCTTTTTTATTTGGTCTTACTGTTCCGCAAAATATGATAATTTTTTACTCTTTTTGTGGAACAGTAAGGCCAAATAAAAAAGAATATTTACCTTTTTATGTCGCCTCTTTATTCAATATTTCTTCTTCCCGCTTCCAAAACAAACTCTCTCTCTCTCTCTCTCTCTCTCTCTCTCTCTCTCTCTCTGTCTCGTGTCCAAAATCAACCTATTCCACTTAGCGCTCCCCTAGAGGCCTGGAGCGTTTCCGTTGTGTTGACTGGATATGCAGCGCTTTTCTGTTGCATTTGTTTTTCATGGTTTGTGTGTGTTTTAGACTTTGCATAATTTCTGCATTTGCAGCGCGTTTCCTGTGACACTCATTAGTTCTCCTACTCCCCTCCCCTGTTTCAGGGAGTGGTGGAGATGATGGTGAAGTCACCAGCTACCTCCAAAGCCCTTTCTTAAAAGTTAGCTGAGCTTCTGGAGCAGGGAGCAATGTCTGTTGACCCAGCAAAACAAGCATATTGCATGGCCGCCTAGCCAAGAGATCTTCCGACCAGGCTTTCCGTTAGCCATTTTTACCGGCCATCATGGCCGGTAAGATTTCAGGATTCCAGACAAGTAGAACATTTACCGGACACATGTTTTAAATAGTTTTAAATAGGCTAGAATAAATATAAATAGCAATAAACAATACAAACCAAATATAATGATCCAACAAATGCATTTTATCAAAAGTCGAGTCAACAGAAATGGAACTTAATTTCTTGCGGGCCTTTTGGCTGTCAGCGATCTGGTGGAAGAGTCCTGCTGCCTTCAGGCGCTCCCCGTAAGCTCGTACTTCAGAGTTTAACAGTTGTAATTACAACTCATCGTGTATTCAAATGCTTTTTAGTGAGAAATAACAAAACGGACCCAGACACAAAAGTAGCTGTTTTTGCTGACTGTTTTAGAAACCAAGTGGAACAGAGCTTGGCTACTTTGTGCTGCCACGGCAGAATGAAGAAGACAATATTCGCAGAAGTTGATATTCTGATATTCTGATATAAGTTTATTGGCTAAAAGTTGTTGTATATGCATGACACCTAAATGTTCAACAAAGAGTGAGAATGTCGCATCTTGGTTATCATGTAAAATTAGACTTTCCCATTTGTATTTACCACTTTATTGGGTCGTTCAAGCGTGCTCTACCCGTAATTCCAATATGTCTGAAGGCAGCATTGGCTACAGACTGTGAATGTGTCGCGATGTAGACCAAGTGGGGAAAGAGATAATGAGGTAAATATTGGACTATTGGAATCGTTTAGCTTCAGAACACTTGGATTATGCTGCTTGGGGTAAATTTATGATCATTTTTGTCCTTTTTGGAGCCGTTTTTACACAGAATTTATACCGGCATAAAGCCGAAAGCCGAAAATAAATATTCAGTGTGAAGATGACATGCCCAAAAAATTGAGGGCTAAGTTATCCCTGCACTAACCCACCTCTCCACCTAGTAAAAAAGCCAGAGCAGAACCAGAATTTATTCAGTGTTAATTAGCCTAAAGCAGGACAACTGCATGTTTTACCGGCCAAAAGCCGGCATATACCGGCTAACGGAACCCCTGCTTCCCACTACCTTGCACAGGTTGAAATGTGTCAAACAAGGAGACTGGCTTGTCTTACTGTTCTTCTCCATAAACCCATGGCAGAGCTCTTTGAGGACTTTGCCCATGTTCATCTAAGTACACTTAAAGTTATAATTAGTTATAACCATCATTAACTGTTTCTGACCATTTGATGTAAGATACACACTATCAGATTTGGAGTAGCAAAAACATAAAAGGCTATGCGCTATAATGTGGCTGTTATACCTGTTTTTACTGCTGCATTGTTTACAGCTTGCAGCAACACCCATTTTACTTGTTCACTATGTACAGAGCAACAAACTATGCTTGTTCTTGCAAAACATGAAACACTGCTTTCACTGCCCCATTTCTCTCTCTTTATTCACTAGTTCAAAATTCACAACCAATGGTCCTAAGTGTAAATTGATGTCTGTAAGGTTCCCCATATACTTAGTAAGTTGTTGAGGCTGATATCAGGCTGTATTATGTAACAGTAAGCTGAACACTATGGTTTAGACCAGCTTCGGCACAAATTGGCGACGGTGTTGGGGCAACATCAGTTTCCGGAACTCTGATGGAACTCTGATGACGATGTTCATCTGACAAGCATGTAAGTCAGCTCAAAGGAAAGTTGAGTACGGTAGTTTTTCTTTCTAGTGATACAAAATAAATGCTCCCATACTTTTTAGGTCATGTCTTGTTTTAGACATGCAGTCAATTTTCCCCCCACCTTGACTACACACACACACACACACACACACACACACACACACACACACACACACATCCCCACACATGCACATAGATACAGAACATTTGACTTGCGCAATTGATTTAGCCTCCCTCCATTCATACTCTGGTCACATGGTCACATGGCCTCTCCTGTCAATAGTTAACAGCACCAGCTCGTTTCAACCCCTGTCCTTGACTTGTGCAAGACACAAACATGTCCGCAGCCCTCAAAATCTTTATAGTACTTATACAAAATAAACCTTTTGAAATTTTAAAAATGTTGAGTTGCTTTCCAGTACAGCTTTGGCAGGCTTAATTAAGCACTATGGTAGGACATGTAAAACAACAGCCTAGCTTCAGTTGGCTAAATATTTAGCCAAACTAGGGAAAGATATCAGATTGTGTGGTGTAACAGGTTTCCAACTCGCCCTGTCTGGGACAGACCTCATCACTTGTACGAGGCCTCAGAGAGTTGTCTGTGTGTGAGCTGAGAGACAAAGCCAATAGCATTCTACTCTCTCTGCCATGTACACTGGGTTCCTGCTGTAGTTGTGCCAAACCTGGCATGCTCTTAGTGGGGATGCAAGTGTCCATCACTAAGCAATCGTTCTTGACTTCCCCTTGGTGCACATTTCTTTACATCGGGAAATGAGGCGGGGAGTACGGATGAGCATTTAAGAACAGTATTCTCAATCATAGCAGACCACATATTACCATTCTGAAATTGAGAACCATATCCAAATGTCATATGTTTCTATTTCGGGCCATTTTCTGTGTAAACAAAAGACGGAGAAAGTTGAGTGGAGAGTTGTGGCTTCAGCAGCAGTGTTTGTTGTCTGTGAGAATGTAGAGTAGGCAGTGGGGGGAACAGCGAGCTGAAGGGAGACGTGTTGTCACCATGGGCTCTGTGCTGGAATGGAGAAGAGGTGGCTGCTTCCAAGTAGCAGCAACAGAGCTTCTCATTAACTCTTGTGAAACCTCCAGTGGAATAAGCTTTTATTTAGCTGGTAGAAAAATCCCTTTGCGCTATTTATTCCTGGTGGTTACAATAGGTCTAAAAGTGGCTTCCATGCAAGGATTTATCCTATAGGACAGTTAAGTATATTTACTTGGTAAACTTTATTTCACGAATAAAAAGGTTGGTGAAACTGAGTTTACGTGGGTTTACCCTCTGCATCATCTCTGTGTACCAACGAGAGTCTTGGTGAACTGTAGAACTGTATATGCTCACTTTATGATTTGGTTGGTAATATGCCAGTGTCATTAGCCTATGCCTACAACTTGTAATATAAGATATTAATAAGACCATAAATGTAAATTGTATTTCTTTGCATTATCTGCAGGCCAGGGAGGGTGTAGAGGACATTGGTGTCAGTGTTGCTGTCATTATTGGCTCCAGGGGAGGAGAGGCAGAGCTTGGGTGGGTGGTGTCTGTCATGTAATCGATGAGTTGCCTAAGCCTCTGATGCTTCATAGAAAATGTACTGTGTCATGATGCAGGCCTACATAAAACATTGTGTGATTCTTGAAGCTAGTGTCAAATAATTAATCAGAATTGAGCTATTCCACTAACCCTGGTTTGACTGTGGCTTTTTTTACCAGGACCCAGAGGGAAGGGCCACTGTCTCAGTTGGTGTCCCTTCATTGATCAAGAGAATCAATGGGCATCCATCTTTATCATTAGCATATCTCTTCACTGAAGGAGTCAGCATTTTTAACAGTCATTCATTTAAAGAGTTCCAGTTACTGTTTACTGTGGATAATTACTTCTCTAGCCTCGTTGCCAAGTCAAATTTAACCTAAGCTAAAAGTAGAAAGACCATTGTTAAGGCCCTAAATTCTAGATAATAAATATAGTCATTTTAGAAGTGCCAGTTTAGGCTGTTTACAGTGGTGGCATCGGGGTAATACCCCTATCAGCCAAGGTTTGACTACTGCAATTTTAGATCAGATACATTTACCAAAGATGATTTGTGGGGTTTTAGCTCTAAATAGCCCTGTGGTTATTTAACAGAGGGAGTCTGTGTTATGAGAACACAGGCAGAAAGTAGCATATAACATTATATATGTTCAATGTGTACAGTGATTGAAGTTCATATGACTTTGGGAGGGGATTGATTCTTCTACATAAAAAATGCCTCAGAAATTATTAACTATACCAAAGTAATGTGCTCACAAAGGTAGGAGATTCAGGCTGTCATAATAATAGTGAATCTATTATACTGTATTAGTCTAATGGTTTGGGAGTTATCAGAAGACTTAAACTAGGATCATGAGTGACAGACAAATATGAGTTTTTCTTCAAATCTGTGCTCAGAATGCTGATGGCCTCCATCGGGTCAGACAGAGATGTGTAATGCTATCCACAGGATCTGAAATTAACACCCGCCAAATACCGGTATATTTGTCCTTGGCAGATAAATCAATAAAGGTCACCCACCACACTGGCCGCTAACTTTTTGAGACAACAACATTTGACTACATCTGTTAGTCTTTGGTCTTTACCTGTTCTTAAACTTTGTCCCTGCTGACCACTGTACATTCTCTCTGACCGTAATTAAATCAAAGCTAAATAATGGCTCTGTGTAAGTGACATCATTTTTCGGTTCAAATAAGGGATTCTGGATCCCAACCCCTTTCAGTCTAATGTAAAAATGAATAGAGGTGGTTCCTCTAATATGCATTTCTTTATTTGCTGAGGTGGGTTCTGATGGGTTTTGAAGCTGCAATGAGAAAAGTAAAGAATTGCTAGCCATTCCAGCATTTCATGGCATTGTGAAGCGAGGATAACATAGACTGTAAGGAGGATAATGCAACATGCAAAATAGTTTTAAAAAATACATTAACATGTTAAAATATATAATAACTTCATCATATGTCATTTCTACGTACATTATTTCACCCATTTTTAAGAACAGAACGATTGGCAAACGGGGTCAAATTTTCGCTATAAAATAGCCCCAAAAAAATGACAAAACTTGAGAGGACTATTAAACGGGTTTTTGATTGGCTGCCTGTTACGCTGCTCTGCACAAAGCAATAGCGTCGAAAGTTCTGCAAACCTTTCTCTTGTCTCACCGCTGCCTGGAGGGTATAAGTGAGTGAGCACGTTTTAAATTAAAACTCAAAGCCCTTGGCAGGTGAGCCAGAAAGTTAATTTCAGACATTGGCTGTCCAGCTTAGTTTCGGTGCCCGTTCTGGAGGAGGTAAAAAGGTGCTCCGTCATGCTTCACAGACTGAGGTGACGCACTAAAAGTGAATCAGTGTCTCCCCCTATGCATTCACATGCCTAATGGTGGTAGACCTGGCCCAGTGGACTTTTGAATAGTGCCTCCACCACCACCACCCAGGTTGTGCCTGGCCAGCCAGTCCACTTATCTTACAGTGAATAGGTTTCACTCCAGCAAGGATTTGAAGTGGGTCAGGTCAGAGAGGGACAGCCTTACTCTTTCTTTGTCTCACACGCTCTGCCTCACTTTGTTTTCTTCTCTCTCTTTGTGTCCCTCTCCATCTCCATGTTTTTTTTGTATTTGCTTTGTCTTGTTCTCCCCTTGTGTCTTAAAATCACACTTTTTCATGCATGCTAGAGGTACAGTATGTGTGTGTGATGTGCAAGATGTAGAATAAGATGTTTGTTTGGAAATGTAATAGTTTGACTTTTCTTACTTCAGAACTACAAAACCCACTTCAGTACTACAAAAGCCCATTTAGCCTATGCCTATGTACAACATAATATCTCTATGAATAGTGCAGTCATTATATTTTAACAGTGTTTTTTCGCTGTGTCAGTTGCCGTTGGCTGTGAGAGAAATCACAGTAGTGCTACCTGCACAGTAGGTATTTTATTTGGCGTGTCAATTTTCTCCTGAGCTCATCTAGTCACCTCATGACTTCTTCAGCTTATGAGCTTTTGTCTCGCCCATGCAGAAAGCTTTTCCACTGACATGTATGCATCTAATAATCCATCATGTTCCCATGGATTCTCCACCCGACGGCAGCAACTTTCACACCCACACAACAAATAACACCCTTTCCTGATATATGAAACCTTCCAAAGCAGTCCAGATTGTTTTGAGGATACCAAGTACATATGGGTATGCAGTCCTATGTTTATGAAGTAAGGGTAGGTGATGCTGGTGAAAAATCACTCTATTTCAGCTCTGTTTCGCTCTCATGTGTACGAACACTTCAAACTTCAGCAGTCCATTTACAGCTTCAAATTAGTTTTAAAACGCATCTTCACCTATCCCATACTGACAGTCTTTGTAGCATCTGCTCAGTCAGTGAATTTTAGAGTGAGAAATTGTCTTACATTTTTTCCCCAAGCCCTCATCGGAGTCTGGGACCATCGCAATGCTCTTTACCCTGTTGTGATAGCCTACTTTTACAGTTTCTATTTAGAGAGTTTACAGAATTATGTTTTAAGTTTTTCATCAAGTTGAAGAGGCTGAGGATTTAAACTGCCAACTGATCACATCAGTAGATCTACATTGTAAGTACAGGGTATAGCTATGAACCAATGACTCTTAAAGAGCAGGTGGACCAGATCGCCATACATTTAATCCCGAACTGCAAGAATTAACACCTTGAAAATTAGGTTATCAACATATCCCATGCAAATACCATATTTATACAATAACACTTTAGAGGTTATTTGTTCTCTGTAGCTTTTTAGTTTTATCCATCAAAATTGTATCACTAAACATGATTGTAAAGTAAATTGTGATAACAGCCATCAGGACTATGCTCTGTGTTCTAATATCTGTTGGGATATTTCATTGTATCCTCTCCTTGCTTGCTGCTTTTGTTGCATAACTCACCAGCAAAGATAATTTCTCAGGTTTTGCCAAATAGGACAGAATGTCATGCATTACAATCACAACTAATATCACTGTGGTATACTAAAATGTGGTATACAAAAAGTCTACACTCCTTAATCAATTACATTTCTTGCCGCTATTATATTAAATCTATTTTATGCGTTCATTTCAGGAGTGTTTTTAATTTGTAACAGTTACATTATACTAGGTCACCTGGGTCTCGTACAGAAACAGTCTGACTGGCCTAGACAGCTCAGCGACCCCTGTGAGCCTTTTCCCTTGCACCACCACTGTGCTGTCCTTTCTGCGCTTATCATCTTACAAGGTGTAAGGTTTATTGGCACTGACATGCCCTGCTGGGCCTCCTGCTTGACTATAAAGCTATGATGGGTGGGGTGCTTCCTGTCCTATCCTGTCCTGTTGAATACTTCTTGGAAAGATCTCCTCTGTTGAAGTGTGTATGTGTGTGTTCGTGTGTGCGTGCATGTGCGCGTGCGTGCGTGCGTTAGGAGGGCTAATGTGCAGAGGGGGATGAAGTCATGTAAGAGGTACATAAGTGCAACTGAGGCAGCGGGCCAGCAGTCATAATCAAATGCATATCGGTAGAGAGAGAAGAGTGAGAGAGAAAGCGGTGTAAAGACTGAATGAGGCTGCATCACAAACACAGAGACAAGCTGAGTTCACCAAGTTCATGGGGAAAATGGGGAGTTGAGGAGAAAGAATGCTAATTGGGTTGCTCTCCAACAGGAGCCAAATTGGATTTGTCGCTGGGCGCTTGTTTGATATTGGAAACATTTTAGGTCTACTCCAAGCCTACATACTGAATAGACATGGCCCAATTTGAAAGGTTTTTTACCTTGGATGTCTCAAATCACCACTGTCTCCATGAGGCTCTGCTGTTGTCTGTTCTTGTTGTCTGTTCTGGGACATTTTAGTGTAAACTTAACATGCATAAAGATTTGGCTTGTAGCTGACATCTGGGCCTGACCAGGCCTGTGTTGAGAGCATAGTTGTTGTACTGATGGCCGGCGTCAAGTCAAAATAACCCATCACATGAGACGGAGGAGGCACGTGGTGCATGCTGGTTCAGTAGAGGGAATCTTCACCCCTCCAGCAGTAATCGCATTACAACTAGAAACACAAGAACAGAACAGGAGTACCATTTGTTTATCATATGATGCCCATGTGAATATATGAATCATGGTTTCTGACTGATAAATCTAGTGTTCAAGTAATACTATTAGAGTGACAAAAATGTCATCTGGGTACCGTTTACTCCCTTATTTATAATGTAGCTCTGCTCCTGTCTCTGGGTTTTATCACTCTGTTTGGGAAAATGAAATCCTACCACACTGGTTGCACCAGTCTGTTACACAACACCTGGCTGCCTGCTCTGTCCTTATTCTACCAGGGTTATAAAAGGCGTATTTATTTGCACCAGATACTCATGCCAAACATCAGTTGTCTTGTACTTGTCATCAAAGACATACTTAATGTTTTTTTATTTACTCGTTTTCCTGCACTTGGCCTGTGCAATGTTTGGACTTACTAGGTGTTTATGCCTAGTACAGAGCTAATACTTGTGAAATTATTTCAAAGTGCTGCTAGCCGCCCTGAATCGCTCTATAGTTACTCCATACCTTGTTTGGAATTCACTAGAAAAGGATAAATCCATCATTGAGCATAGAGCAAGAGGGTAATTATTTATTATATTTATTGATATCTCCCCTTATCTTGGTTAGACTATCCTGTGGGAAGTGCTGTAAAACCGCCCTGTTCAACCTTTAGACCTTTTAGTGGCAGTGTTTCAGTGTGTGAGGAAGAGATAATCACACAACCATCCCTTCTGCCCTGCTGCAATCCTTTTATACAGCCTACTGTCATCCTTGACCATATGCTCAGTATGATTGTGCTCAGGGTAAACTTGAAAGAGACTTTTACTAGGAGCAATTGTCCTGTAGTTCAGCTGGATAATGAGTTATGGGCCTTAACAGAATCATGTTTCGCAACTGGAGGTGTGCTTCAGAGATTTTCATTCTTGTTGGTTTGTGCTCAGAAAATTTGGGAACATGAAAAAGTCTCTTACAAGGTTAGAAACAAGAAATCTTTAATGGTACCATCAAGAAATGAATCTCATTTTAGCTATAAAACCTCAAACATCCTTTGAGTCCACAGAGTCTGTTAATGTTCAGTGGATTAGCTCCAGGTGAAATCTCTTGACATCACAGAATAGAGCCTTGGTTCTCTGGTTTATGGCTTTGGGGGAGTGTTGCTTACATTCCAGATAGTTGTTGAACTGTCAAAGATAATAGGACTATGATATGTGAGATCATTTATAGAGTGTTTTAATACTTTGTAGGCTGGTGGCTTGCATGGTAAAAAGAAGAGGATTTGAGAACTGTACTTAGCGCTGCTCAAGCATGGCAGGTCCTCTGCTGCTGTTCTCCCAACTTCTCGTAGAAGATAGCATACTTTATGACACTGTAATCTGTATGCATTTTGATAATCTATTATACAGTGTATAGTTTCAGGTTGGTCTGTTTTGTTCTCTCTGTCTTCCTCTCTCTCACTTAGTGGCTCCCTCCCTCCCTCCCTCCTCCTGCACACACTTTTTTGTGATCACTGGACAACAGTCTCGGTAATGAGGATGAAAATGCATTATGACAGGCAACATTTTATTGTGTGTCACAGGTACTTAAGAGACAGGAAGGATGAAGGGGGTGTTTACTGGTTGAATCCTTAAATAGATTGTGCTCCGGCAGGACGTCTTTTGAGTCTTAACCGCCCATCAGTGCATAGTCTTGTCAGTGAATAAGAGGAGTCACACTGGCCTATAATACAATCCCTCTTTTGTCTGGGAGACCTCCTGAGCCAACCTGAGCCAAATCTAATAGCGCTCCGCCGTGGCTGCATCATAGTCCACGTCATATTTCTGCTTCTTACCCGGAAGTCAGACAAGCACCTTGTGCCTTGGGCTAAGCGCCTATGGTGAAAATGGCTTATTTACCACCTTCCAACACAAATGCTAACAGCAACCCAGTGATTTTAACATCCAATGAGGTTCCCGGGGCAAAATCTACTGCTGAGGTTCATAGTATTCTGCAGCTAAAATGGTGGTTACAGTGCCATAGACTTCAGAGAAAAGGAAAGAAAGATGAGTTAATCTACAGGTTAGTTGAGCTAGCGTGGCAGTTGTCACTTTGGTCGACTGTAGCTCATGCTAGTCACCTGTGACTATAAGCCGGCCGTTTTGTCATTTACTCAAGGCAGTAGCAGGGGTGGACTGGCCATCTGGAGCAGAGGGAGTTTTCCCGGTGGCCCGGTCCAGCAACACTGATACGAATTTTTTTTTTCAATGTCCGTGCTGTAGACTGGCCAGCTAGCTCCATAGAGGGAGGGTGTGTGTGTGTGTGTGTGTTGTGTGTGTGTGTGTGTGTGTGTGTGTGTGTGTGTGTGTGTGTGTGTGTGTGTGTGTGTGTGTGTGTGTGTGTGTGTGTGTGTGTGTGTAAAAATATATCATCCCAGGATTGGATTTATATAGCACCTTTCCATCACAGTGTGATGCTCAAAGCGCTTACAGAAACCATTATTCATTCATACACATTCACAC
>OMLI01072786.1:0-10926 GCA_900302605.1 Rondeletia loricata | reverse complement strand
TCCTCATGGAGGCTGTGGAGGTGGGGCACTAACTCCAGCCAGAAGGCCACCTTGTTGGCCCTGTAGTTGTCTCTGACGCGGGGCTTCAGGCCGATGTGAAGGTACTGCTTGTCTTTCGAGTTGAACTTAGTCCAGATGACCTCCTCGAAACGGTTGGGCTTGGTGTGGATGAACTTGGTGTCCTGAGGGACTGGCAGGTTAGGGTCCCTGGTGGAGAACAGAGGACATCTCAGTTACAGGATTTCAAGTACAGTCAAATACAAGGTTTTAATCTGTCTGTTTCACAAATGTCTGTATTGAGCTGACATCAAATCAATCATCTTCATTTTCTATCTTTGTAGTTTGACATCACACTTAAATATGAACTTAAAGCAAAAGTAGTGAAATGTGCCTCGGCACTTAATCAACTCTCTGAACATCTACATCCTACATAGGGGCGGCAGAAGGATGGCATAGTGGTTTGTGAGATTGTCCCCCAACCAGAGCCGTGGCGTTTCGATCCCCGGTGAGGCCATATGTGCCGACGTATCCTTAAGCAAGACACTTAACCCCTTCCTGCACCAGAGGCACCGCACTAGCTGGCTGACCCTGCACCCCAACCAGAGGGCGAAAAGAGAATTTCCCCCTTGGAGGATTAATAAAAGTACATAAAATCAAATTCTCAGCAAGGCTCCATCTACCCAGTCTTGGCGAAGTTGGTCCAGTAGGTCATCACCACGGCGCTCAGCATCACGTCGTTCTTGGAGAAGTTGCAAGGGAACAGGTCCGTGGCGCCGATCATGGGCACGCCGAACACGTAGGGTATCTCGTCCCCGTGGGCGGCGTCGGCCCATTCGGGTCGCGTCTCGGTCTGGCAGTGGTGGTAGAAGGTGTAGAAGTAAACCGGGGACTGGAACTCGGCGTGGAGTTTGGCGGTGGCCACGGCCGGCGCCACCCACTGGTGGTCTGTGAACAGAGCGAGCAGGGTCTTTCTCCGCATGTCGCCATTGTCCCTGTCTGCCCAGTCTGTGTACATGAACTTAATGGTCTCCCTCAGGATGTCTTTACCTGGAGGATGGAGAGAGAGGAAGAGTAGAGGTGGAGAGTGACGAGACAGAGAGAGGGAAAAGATGGGGGAAAGGTGAAGGAGAGAAAGATGGAGACAGAAAGGGGGGGGTCATGGAAGAAAGGGAGGAAATTGTGTCAGGTTAGTGAGAAAAGGCAACAGGAGAGAAGTAATGACAGGGATAGAACATTTTGAGAGACGAGAGAGAGTTGTCAAGAGGAGTGAAATAGAGGGTAGAGGGAGAGAGAAGTACATGTTGATGAGTTGAGGAGGAATGAAAGGAGGTGTGTGTGTTTGTTTGTATGTGTGTGAGACAGATCGAGAGAGAGAGAGAGGGAGAGAGAGAGCGAGAGAGAGGAAAGACTGAGCGACATAAAGGGCAGGAGAGAGAACATGCCTCTCAGCGAGCAAAATGAGTGACCTGCACTTGAGAGGGAGCGTGACTGTATTATCCAAATGTGTCTGTATTTTGACTGCGGCCTGCTGCGAAGGGTTTGCAGGCCGATCTGTTAGGGACAACAGCACTGTGATTGAGAGCTGGCTCCCTGGGGGACGATGAGAGACAGCATTACTGCTCACGGTGCCTCAAAGGCCAAAGCACAGACCCACCACGGTGAAAGATCATCTAGATGATAGGCTATCTCCTTAGTATGCCCATCTTGGTTGATACGCTTCACTGGGCTTGTATTTTATCTCTCTTTTCATCCTTTTCCCACATAATGTTTGAATGATTTGCATTTCTTTTGGATGCTGTGTTTTTTTTGGTGCTATTGCACATTGCAGGTCTTTGTTTATGTGTGTTAATGACATATGTAGTGTAGAAAACATAAGACGATGCTTATATTGGCCTATTTCTCAGTGGAATATTTTGCCTCTCAATATCTGTTCAGCAAGTAGTAAATTGTCTGTATATTTTCTCTTTGAATATTAGTCTTGTCTGTCTCCTAATAAACACAAAGAATAAAGACTACAAAGCACTGTCACGTGAGAAGAGGGAGAGGACATATTATGGAAGACATGGACACGAGCCCTGAAAGGAGGGTAATGTTGTGATTCCTCACCCTCAGGGTATCCGTACAGGTTGTCGACGAAGTTAGAGATGGTGTAGTCGAACGCTGCGGCTGTGATGCCGTCGTTGTCCTCGCTGTCGTCCACAAACTTCAGCCCTTCTCCCTGGTTCACTCCTATCAGGATGTCATAGTTGAGAAACTCCCCCTGGTGGTACAGGGAGGGAAGAACACATTGAGTATTGAAATGGTACCCAAGTCCACTTTCTGGGCAAGTCACAAATCAAAAATCACTATAGCTTCACACATTGCTGATCACAATTTTGTTTCGTTTTTCCAGCTGAGGTTAGGGGTCGGTTTATAATCTTTTCATTCATCTTTTTAGGTAAAATGTATGCCAAGAAAACACAAATCTGCAGCACTCATACATGCATTGAGTATAAAAGGATAAAGCACAATATAATTTACAACTGTTAGGATATTAAAGTATATCCTAGGACCACCACTTGAGGCTCAATAGGAGACATATAATGCCATATTTTACCACTAAACAGGTTTGCTCGCTATACAGGTTTGCTCCAACATAAGGAAGTTAATACATCAAATCATAGTTCTACAAACAGTATTGCTGCAGGCTATGGCTCCTGTTTTGCACTGGGCTCCTGGTGTTTTTCAAGTCTACAGTGGCAATTAACACAATGTTCTCCACACGCACAGCAAGAGTTCAACTAAATACTTCAGGATGTGGCTCATGTTGTCCCTCATATGAACCATACACTTTTTGATGCTCACCTCTGATTTCTTTGAGATTATGAATGGTTTTGGGGATCTAATGGGGAATAGTAGCCTAATAAAGTAGCAACACTTCTCTTATTCCTCAGTAATTCCATGCTAATTTACAGCACTGTAAACTACAGTAGGAAGGTAGAGAGGGAGATAGAGTAGGGGAGACACAGGGACTAAAGCTCTGGATCCAAGGCCAGTGGGGACGCATATGGGTCCAGAGGTGGGGGACTTCACCACTCAACTATCTCTGGGCACATGGAAAAATGTAATGTTTATGATGTTCAACACATTTCAGGAGTTATTCTGTGATGCACTATTGTCATTTACTTTGTTGGTGTACCCACTTTCCCTCAGCCTGCTTCGTCTACTTTACTTCAGTTTGTTTCCCAGAATGCCTTTCGACAACCCCCACAGAACGTGCATGACGTTGTTGCATTCAGCTGTGGGTTATAAGTGTAGGTGGGGAGAGCAATAGTGAGAGCAAGTGAGCAAGAGTTTTTCCAGTCGAGAAAAATTTAGTCATGCCTCTTAGTCAAAACGCAACATGTCTTGTGGCTACATTGCATTCTGGTCTAAAATACACCACCAAACAACAAACAGGACTGGAGTGTTTTAGCGTGGATTTTACCACCAACTGGTGGAAGTTACCACCAATCCCCGACCCTGTGTAAAGGACAGATCCACATCGACTGCAAAACAATCTTTTTGTTCTGTCCTGTCTTGGCGGCATCATCATAGCTCATGTCACTGCAATACTTTAACAACGAAAATCCAATGTAGAGCATGTTTACATCGCCGCCAATCCTCCACCACTAACACAGAGGCCAGACCCTCACCTGCTGCATGAGGATCTCGGGGTCGTCGGGCACCACGTCTCCGTCCACCACAGGGCCGAAGGCGATGTGGTAGCGGGCAGGCTGGATGTCCTGGTCCACCAGCTCCCTGAAGTTCTTGCGCCTCAGGCAGTCGACCAGGTCGGCCGTCTCTGTGTAGGTGCAGCCCACCTTCCTGGCCAGGGTCTGGGTGTACTTGAGGGGCTGGTAGTTGACGGACCAGCTGGAGATGGCTGTGCCACTCTGGGCTATGGCCCTCTGGAACAGACCTGGAAGGACAGAGAGAGACGGGGACGGGATTTTTAAGTTACTTTTAAGGGGAGACGCAAAGCATTGGCCCTTCGCATCCTAAAAATACAATATGTTTAAATGTCAGTGGTCTCACTAAATGTCACGTGCATTTCTCCCGCTTTTTAGTCAAGGGACTTAAACACAACACGGAGCTGTGTGAAGTTGTCTTGTCTGACTGCAGCTGGAGGAAAGAAGAGCCTCAGAGTTGGGTTGGGATGGGAGGCAGAGAGACTTTTTCCCTTTTCCATTCTCAAAATTTTCCTTTAAAAAAATAAATGAAAAAATACAGATTTTGGATTTTCACTGGAGCAAGGCTGATAGATACAGCATGGGACTGCAGGCCCAAAGCATCTCAGATATGGCTTGCTACAGCGCTGTAGCTCAGACAAGAGGCAGGACTGGGAATAAGCTCATCTGAGGTGTCAAGACAGCCATTTTCCTCTTTCATGTGCTGGCTGTTTCCTCTCTCTGTCTCTCTCTCTCTCGCTCTCTGTCTCCTTAGTCTTATGTCTCCTGTCCTGTGCTGTTTGAACCACTCAAGTGGCTCATTAAGGGGCCGCCTGCCTCCCTCGCCTCTTCTCTCGTTTTCTCTCGCACTCCTTTTTTCTCCTCTCCCTCACCCGGGCTGAAGATTGGTCGGTTAATTATTAAGCAGAGCCGCAGAGCCCTTTTTCTCTGGGAAATCAATTACAGTAGGAAGTAGCTCGGAAATAGCTAGACCTACCTATCCGCACCGAGAGAGACAGAGGGAGAGAGAGAGAGAGAGAGAGAGAGAGAGACACAGACAGAGAGGTGGGAGGTGGCTATTATTTAATTCGTCTTCAAAAATCAGTCCCTGTCAGTCCCTAAGTGCCTCTTGCCTTCCCCGCTCAGTGCCCTCCTCTATTTGGCTACTTCTCTTTTCTGCTTTGCCAGGTCAGAGTATTTTTCTCCTCCTTCTCCGCCTCTTTTACCTCCCTCGACTGTGTTATACCCTCAGCACATCACCATCTATCTTTCTCTCTCTGTCTCTCTCCCCTCTCTTCCTCTTCCGCCTAACACTGTTAGCCCCACATATCTCTGCTGCATGTCTTCTCCTCTATACCCCCCCACTCCACCCCTCCCGCCATCATATCAGTATCTCCAACAACACCCCCACCCCCCCTTCCTTCCAGTCTGCCACTTCCATCCTGCATGACTCCGCTGTCGGGCTTGACTTGTGTTGTTGACATGACTGGTGTCCCTTAAGGGAGGGGGGAGGGGGGTAACAGGCTCCTTACCTGGTGCCCCCCGGGGACGTGACTGACAGGCGGCGTCTGGAGGGCTGATGTTAGACCGTTAGACGTTGATGAAGACGAGGACGATGATGAAGATGGGGTGATGACAAGGCGGAGAGAGAGAGGAGTGAGAATGGACGGGTGGCAGCGTAGGGAGGGGTTGTCAGCAACAGGAGACATGGGGTTAATACAGGCTTTCCCAACTGTTAGGCTCCCTCCGATGTTAAAGTGGGGTTCCCTAAAAAATGTTATGATCAAACTAAAATGACTGTAATCATTTCTGGATGTCATCTAAAAAAATAAATAAAATTAAGCTTCAATGCAGAGCCTGCACCCTGGTCATCTGAGGAATGACACATCTTTATACAACAGGTAGTTTTAGCCAAGCAATCTGGTTGGTTGAGGATGCTGATAATTCCCCTAAAGGATAGTTAGCAGTGCTTGATGGGTTGCTATGCCAATCATTGTTGTAACCAGGGAGCTAAATAGTGATATTTCTTGTTTTCTCCTGTTATTTATTCTTATGTACGTGTACTACTTTGATCAAACCTTTTCAGACAGTTGACAAGCATTGTAATTGTCCACTGTATAAGCCATAATACCCATGAGTACTTTCTTTACTGTGATTATGGGTACTCTGGAGATGCCAAAGGTACTCCTTAAACTATAGGCCTACCCTGAATATCAGCACATTATCAACATTGTCAGTTTTCACGGTTCCAAATATCTAGGGAACTTTCTGACCTCCAAATGGGGTCACCTGCCAATGACAGAAAAAAGGTTGGGAGTGCCTGGGTTAATGAGGAGGGATTAACAGACACACATAATTATGGAGGTTGTGTTGAATGGACACAATGATACAACAGCGGTGCACGTGATACTCACTCAAGCTTAGGCGACACACATTTGTGTTCAAGACACATCTACGCAGACAGAATGAGTAAAGATTAGAGAGACGCGTGAGACGTCTGCTTGATGCTTCAGACTCTCTCTCTCTCTCTCTCTCTCTCTCCCACACACACACACACACACAGAGTGGTGACTGAAACAGATGTATGGGTTTGTGAACATGCTCCCTCTAATCTCTTTCTTTTCATCCACTATTTCTGCTCTGATTCTGTCCGTCTGCAGTTCGTGCGTGCGTGAGAGAAAAAGAGGAGAAGAGAGAGAGAGTGAGGGAGAAAGTGAAAAGGAGAGAGGGAGACAGAGAGAGTCCTCTAGCAGTGGAGAGAACATACTGTAGATGTTATGGTCAGAGGAGGACAGCTTCAAGAGCAGCGTTTGGCATCAGCCACACTGATCTCGATGCAGATCAAAGCTGATTGGTCCGTAGGCCTCTCTCTTTGGTGGTGCAATGTTAACACTTAGCCCTCAGGGTGTGTTGTTGGTGATGGGGAGCGCACAAGGTCGGATGTATGTATATTATTTACGGAGGTAAAGCATCTCTACTGCGGAGCGATGGACCGTTGAAAGAGCCAGGAGCGCTCGCCAAGTCAGGTAATGTGGGGTAATGTTGGAGCTACAGCATTTAACTCATGTCATTTATCCTCCATAGACATAGCCTGGATCAAACCTGGACTCGCTCATTAAACACACGACCGGACTGAACCTGTTGATCTGTGGGCTGGATGCTGCTAGCCTGAGCTTCCATCTATCCACGTGGGTAAAGCAAGACCTTGCTACTGTGATTAGATTTTACATTATACAATGCATGGTTCGTCAAAACAGCGAAGAATAGATAAAGATAAGAAAAACAAATGCGGAGTACTGAGGGTAATACAACAAGTAATCGCAGCAACCGAACATTGTAAATGATAAAATGATATGGCAAATAAATAAATAAAGATACGTCTTCGTTGACAGATTTACAGGTTGAAGCAGATGCAGGTGTGCATCGCTGGCTGTTCCCAACAATTATATACATCAGTGGTCTCAGACCATGTACCACGGAGGGCCGAGTCTGCAGGTTTTTGTTCTACCCAAACACAACAGCAGGTCATTTCACTGATTAGCACAGCTTCAACCAGAGAGGAGGAACTATTCAGTGGAATCAGCTGGTGTAGTGTTTGGTTGGAATTAAAACCTGCAGACTCTCGGCCCTCCATGGAACATGATTTGAGTCCTCTGATATAGATCAAATATACAGACATGTATCGAGGTGTGTAAATAATGCATTGTGGCTATTCAGCGATTAGTCAGGAATGATCTAAGCTGAGGACTGAAATATCACCGGTCCAGGTGATGATGAATTCAGAAAGGCAGCCCTGCCAGTCCCATTAATCATGAAATTTGTGATTAACAAGCAAATGCAAGTGAAAACCAAGACGAGCGATTTACGGGGCTGGATCCAGGCTAAGAAGGACCATGTCCATGTCAGGTTAACACCAGACAGACCAAGAACCCAGGCCACTGAGTGATGATTTTCTCCAACACCGCAAATACAAAGTCCTCATTCTTCTCCAAATGTGTGTCAATCTTCTGCCTTTAAATGCCTGCGTTTTTAGAATTCTATCAAATACATTTTATCGACATAACATAGCGCCCGAATAATGGGCTACAGGGTGTTGGCACCCAAGTGTGAATGTCTGTCCTTATAATTGTTTTACATTTAGTTAAATTTTTACATTTAGTTAGTCTTAATCCTACTGGACACTGCCTTTTTCTGTTTCACCCTATTTTGCAGGCTTGATTTTACACCATATGGGTTCAGAACATTTAGGAGGGAATCCACTGAAGGATTGCGATGCTGTTGTGCCCGTTAAACCTTTGCAAATGAGAGAGAAAAAGACAGACCAATTCACAAACAACCCGCAGTGGATGGAATGCGCACTTAATTGCACCGCCAAGGAAAGAGCGACACACTGCGCCTTTGTTGTACATGCATATTTAAATAAAGTTATCTACATATATTTCAGAGCAATGCAAATAAGGCTGATCATAAGATGCGTCCGATTCACAAAGACAGCCGCTAATTGCTCCACGCAGTTAACGCCAATGCATTTAAGACCTCCTGAAAGCTGGTGGTAAGGGAACCTACAGGCCTTTTTAAGAGGGATGTGATGTTCTCACTTCCCGATGACAATGGCGGCAGTGGTAGAACAAGGCGAAGGCATCGCCAACATAAAGAATGCGCAAGAGAACGTACATTCTGAAGGAGAATTGCTATATTTGATATGATCGAGGTTGTTAGACGTTACAGGTTGTGAAGCACATCGATCCTTAGTTTAGGCTACTTGATGAGATCAAGCACGACATTGAACTTGTCACACAAAGATCGCATTCAATACCTGCCATGATCAAACAACTAGCAACTCTCCATTCCATTCTCTCGGATTTTCGTGTTTAGGCTTGGGATCATCATATCTAATAGCAGCAGGTTCTGACTGCAGTTTGACAGATTGTGTGGGCGTGTCTGCGAAATTGTTTGATTAGCATTATTTCTTTAGTGAATCTAACAGTAACTCAGCGCAGATCTCTCAAAATTCCATGATATTCCAGGAATCCCATGACCAGTGGGAACCCTGTGCCTTGGAGTGTTTCTGCCTCTATATGTTAATGCCTCTATAGAAAGAGAGAGAGAGAAAGAGAGATGTAGACAGAGACACCGGTAGAGAAAAATGAAAATTAGACCAAGAAACAGAACGCAACAGCAACGAGAGCCAACGAGAGTCTTTGCTTTTACCCTCCGAGTGGTGTGAGAGGATGAGGAGGTTGACACAGGAGGCCCCGGCCCCGGAGCCGAAGATGGTGATCCTCTCCGGGTCTCCGCCGAAGTGGCCGATGTTCTCGTTGAGCCAGCGCAGGGCCTGGATCTGGTCCAGCAGGCCGTAGTTACCCTTGGCAGACTGGTCACCAGTGCTGAGGAAGCCTGGGAGCGGGCAGAAACAAAGATGGAGATGGGATGGAAGAGGGATAGTTAAGAGAGGGGAGGAGGGGGGTGAAGATGGATGAGAGAAAGAGGAGGGCGGTTGAACAGAGAAAGAAAAGGAGGGAAGAGAGAAAGGAGTGGAAGTCGTAGAATAGAGGAGGATGGAGAAGTAGAGGCAGGAAGGATGCAGAGATGAAGGGAAGAGGGGAATAGAGAGAGAGAGAATGGGCAGATAGAGAATAGAGAGTTTATTTCCAGTGTAGTATCAGCCAGTCTGGCAAATGTTCCCTAGTTTGGCCTGTAAATCAGCTTCTGATGGAGGGGGAATTGCTAGGCTAAAGAGAACAAGTGTGCGTGTGTGTGTGTGTGTGTGTGTCCATACTACACCAACACCCATCAACAAGGAGGGACATATTGCACTCAGAGAGAGAGCAGAGAGTGGGAGAAGAAATTGCTTTTTCAGCTCTTCTCTTAATGAAGTTTATTCTTTCTAATGCCATTGAACAGGGACTTTTTACACAAAACCACTTACAGTACAGCATCCTGCACTTTGGGGTTTTACTGTCCCTTTTTTTTCAGATGAATCAACTGTTTCCCATAAATATTGCAATGACATTAAATCTTAAATATTGTTTTCCCACATTTTCCACAGTAGAAACACTGAGAAGATATTAAGAGCTATTTTACCAATACACAAGATATCATTTGAGGTAAAAAGTTGAGGGTGAGCATATAATTGGTTTTATCAAGTAGGCACACTCCCATTACATATTTTTGGTTGAATTGGGCTAATTCAATAGGTACACTACCCTGTACCTATGCTAAGGCTTACAACGTTGACAACATTACCCCAGTCATTTCTAACCTCGCCATTGGTCTCAAGTAAAACTACAATTAATTTCTATTGATCATCTCAACTGAACCATAAAAACTAAATGAATCAAAGCACATATCAGTACATCATGCCAGCGTTGGCTGTTGTGACATTCTTTGTGGTGTGACATTTCCACCACAAATAAACACAATAAATAACACAAATTGTCTGGCTTTTTTAAATAAAGCATGTTTGGGTGCATTAATTATGACGCAAACAAGAGGCACTTGAGCTGCCTAATGTCCCACCATAATCACCATGATATATAAAACATAACCAGTTATACTAATGACGTCATTAATTAAGCTGATTAATTAGCAAATATTTATATGTCAACATACGTGTCTTCACATATGAACTCTCTATCTTAAAGCATTAAGGAGTTATAGTACTTTCAACTAAATCAGTTTAGGGACTACCTGTGGTGTAAGTATGAAGCTTCTATCATGTATTGTTCTTCAGTTACTGAGTTCATGTACCATGGTGGAGGGACATAAAAATGCTGGAGGGACTGAAGTGGGCATCGGATCTTAATGTTATCTGGTGACAACAACAACTAATGTCTTCCCTGCACCTTCATGCTGCGTCCATCTGACTGTGAGTCAGTGTACAACGGCAGGCAGCCTCACCCATCCTCCTCCTCTACAATCTGATAACAAGGCTTGGACAAGACTGAGGAGTTGGTTAAAACACTGCAATACAAGATGAAAGCGCAGCTCCGCATGAATAGCCTTTTAAATGGCTGTGGTAAGGACTGGTGGTTAGAGTGGGCAAGAGAGGGAGAGAGAGAGAGAGAGAGAGAGAGAGAGAAGGAGAAGGAGAGAAGGATAGTGGGTGATCTGTGAGTCCCAAATAGAGGCAGTGTTTCATCTGCCTCCAAGACACCAGGGGTTGGCTCACACACACACACACACACACACACACACACACACACACACACACACACACACACACACACACACACAG
>OMLI01072779.1:5677-16203 GCA_900302605.1 Rondeletia loricata | reverse complement strand
CTTCGCTGCCTACTGAAAGTGGGAGTGTCCGGGGCGCAGAGAGCTGCGCCCCGTGTGAAATCTGAAGGCAACCAATTAGAGCGCAGCCACAGCTCACGTGGTTGGCAAAAGTTTGAGGACTCACATACACACACGTTTGGCCGGCGCCCCTCACCAGGAAGTATATGTATTTTCACAGTGAATTTCACACAGATACAATTTGGAACCGATTTTTAATGAATGGTGACATACATCCATGATGCTGACAGGCGCAGACAGAATACCAGGCGCATTGTACGAGTAAACAATGTTTATTTTATATATATATTTATTTATTTTTTGACTTCTTCTGTAGTTGGAGGGTGGGGGCGGCACCCCAGCGCCCTCTATTGGCCAGCCGCCACTGGCTAGAATGCTACTTAGCTTCTCATGGTAAAAATGATGAGTGCTGATTGGACACAGTGATCTTCAATAGCAATGAAGAAGAGCCAAGGCATTCCAAATACAGTTTTTAGAGCCAAGTAAAGACTTGGCTGGCTATTCATAATACAAGGTTCACTGCTTTTGGAGTGCCTTTGAGCCTTTTTCATTAAGGTTGAACTTGCTGTAGTATTGTAGCTGACCATTGTGCTTTGTTCTGGTTTGGGTCGGTAGAGTACTCTGGACCAGCTCCACAGCCAGTTCCTGCTGATTTTAGAGTCCCTGTCAGAGTTCTGGGCGGTCCTGGACGAGATAGACAGCAAGACCTGGATCCTGGAGCCAGAAAAACCCAGCCGGGCCGACACCATGAGGCGGATCGCCATCGGTACTGTGTAACACACGCAGACAGATCTCAGAATTTCACCCATTAGGGCATGGTCACACTATTCCGTCTTTTTATGTTTAAATAGCGCTGCCTCAACCACATTTTGTGCTGATAATGAAAAGCAGGTCATGTGACACGCACTTTGCTTCCATAATGACTAGCTGCAGTAGCTGCCACTATCAGCTGACAGTACTTAGGTACAACTCTGACACTTAGTTGTAGGGCTGCAAGTAACAACTATTTTGATAATCGATTATTTTTTCGATTAATCCATTAATCAGAATTTTTTTTTTTATACATTAGGATTATTTTTACAATATATAAATATCTAGAACAGTTTTGTCTTTAATGGCATGGTGCATCAGTAGGGAGGGACAGAGACAGTCCATAGATAAGACAGACTTGGTTAGGTAATGCTTATCTAGCAAGCTATCGTTGGCTAACGTTAGCAATCTTATAAACAAACTTCATGTGCACAACCTACGTTAGCCCACTGGTTTCGTGGTGCCGTTACGCAATTTAACCACGAGAGATTTGAAAACACAACTCAAGCCATGAAGCCAAACTCGTCTCATCTGTGATAAAGGGAGCTCGCTGAGAAGCAGACATATATTGACTCGCTTGTTTCTTTTGACTAGGATTATGTAGCCTACTAACTTACATGGTGAGCACTCTTCATCCTCCATGGTTCCAACGTGTTTTCTTTTCAGGTGCTCCTGTGCCATTTAAGTTAAGTTTTGCACAATTTGCAGTGAACGGTCTTATTTGAGGATTTCAATGTGAAGTGCTCCCATGCTTTAGAAGATTTGGGTCGTTGTGTTTCCACCGGTGGAACTGCCGGATCCGTCTCCGCCATCTTTCAAATGTGTTGTTTTCATTCTCTCAGGGAGTGACGTAGTCACTACGCAGCCAACGTGCAAGATCCAACTTTAAAAAGTAGACCTAACTATGCGATAATGAAATTTGTTGCCAACACATTTTATTGTTGATTTTCGTCAACGTCACCGATTAGTTGTTGCAGCACTACTTAGCAGAAACTCCCACAACACAGCCAGTGTGCACCCATACTGACTCTTTATGATCAGAGTTCAGTAGGTCTTCATTGTCCCCAATGGGCAATTGCCATGCAGCCGATCAACAATAAATAACATACATACAGTAACACAAATCAATCTATGTACTAAAAACAAGAAACTTTTTGCTGTGTGTGTGTGTGTAGGGAGCAACGTATCCATCAAGGTGGAGGTGGATCCCAGACACCCCAAGATGCTGCCAGAGTGCTGCCTGCTGGGAGCTGAGCATGGTGGGTAGGCCCTGAGAGACATGGCAACACCTCAAAGTGCATTTTGAGGCAGTGCAGGGGCATTATAAGTGTATCTGCACTATTGCACCTCCAAAATGTACACTATATTATAGGTTATATTATATTCTGATTATACATTCACCATCTGCCCATAAAGCCTTGTGAGCATCTCTTGAAGTAAATTGTTACCTACGGTATTTCCAGGAACTGCAAATGACAGAGAACACTGGATCAGGCCAAAGTTGTGACCTAACTGGCAGACAGCAGACTTCATGTATTTCCTCCTGTTCTTGCAGTGTGAATTTAAGGCGTAATGGGAATGGGCGTGTCCTGAGCCTCTTCATAGTGCTTATATCGCTTTAGTCAGATACTGTATCCTGCCTTTCCCCACTGACCGTTCTGCCAGCAAAGGATCGACCCAAGCACTTTGGTACAAATACTGCTTCTACCCATCCTTCAGTGGTAATGATAAGTCATCAGACGTAAATATAAGAGGAAAAGGAATAGCATTGTTATTTCAGTATTGAACTCTACATGTCTCGACTACTACCTGGCTGGTTGTGTTGACTGTGGTCTGTGCTCATGTCAGAGGACTTGTTTCCAGAATGGCACGTTTTCATTCTCACCACGCCAACACCGGAGCCAGCTGGCGAGGTTTGGCGCTTTCTATTTAAGTCCCCGTCAATTGTCGGTGATTGTTTCTGTAAACCCAAGGTCACGCAACTCCTAGCCAGTTGCCTAGCAATGCAACTCAAAAGATATAAAACACACACACTTCAGCCACCAAGACGGGAGGCAGGCGGCGACCCTCAAATACGAGGGGTCGTGCAGAAATATTGCTTTTTGCATGTAGGAATAACAAACAGTTAGTGATGAGCGCTGCACAGAGACAGAGCTCCCCTGTGGCACAGGGAAAGTAATGATGGTTGATATCTGACAGTGGTGACGCTCTTGTCTGTCGTGAACCAGGCTGTTGTCAAATAAGACACGTCGTTTGAGGGTTATGCAGGGTATATATTTAAGATAATAATAACAACAATAATGGTATCCGGAGGTCCTTAAAAAGTCTGGAAAAAGTCTTAAGGCTACTGTTTATGTTAATGTTTTAAATAGTAATTTTTTCTCCATGTAATGACTGCACTGCATGTTCACTCTTAGATTAATACAGAACATAGTTAGTGCATCATATCTACTTTACTGAACACAGTTGGACTTCATGTCCCTTAATTAATTGCTGTCTTTTTTTTACTGCCCATTTATAGTTTCACAACTTCCATTAGCTATGCTCAGTGGGCTGTTTTTTGCCAGCTTTGTTTCTTTACTTTTACTTTTTAATTGGTCTTAAATTCAAATCCAGGTAGCATTAAACAGGTCTTAAAATGTCTTCGATTTGGCTCTCTGAAACCTGAATAAAGTGTGTTTAGCAAAGAGTAAGGACGTGATGCAAATCTTTTCATTACTTGTATTCCTTTTTCGTTGCAGTGGTGACCCCGTTGAGGAACAAGCTAAACGGCAACATGCACTTGTGGTGAGAGATGAACTCCCGTTGCTTTTCTTCATCAACCAAAACATTTTGTCACGCTTTCACTTTGGTTCCTTTTCTCCATTACCATGCACAGGCATTAGCAGTGGCTAACGTTTGGTGATGGTTACCAGCGAGTCAAACCGTGCATACCAGTTAGACTACTCTCAGGCCAAAGAACCATCAGATAATCACTTGGAAAGAGACATAATTACTCTCCATTTTGAAATAAGATTGAGACTTTAAATTTCAATACAGGTTTTAACATTTGCCTCTCTGCATGACACATTTGAGGAAAATCTCACTCCACCACCGTTTCGTTTTAAGCAGCAGAAATGCTCAGGTTTTTTTTTTATACCAATGGTGGAAGTCTCCTAATCATCCCCCAGTGTCTTTGCAGGCTCATTTGCATGTGTTTAATTAGTGTGTGAAGGAGCTGTCTGTGGTCTGCTGGCAGGAACCCGGACTCCAGCGTCTTGCACAACCTCCGGGATGTTTTGGAGATCGAATTCCCGTCACCTGCCACCCACAAAAAATCTGTATGTCACACAGTTGCCCTCTTTCCATTTCAAACATGTCCGTTCCCATCATGATTACCCCTAGCGAGCCTTGTGTGTGTTTGTGTGTGTGTTCACATCATGCATGCATGTATATTATTGTTTGTGTCTGTCTGAGCTTGAAGTCATAAGGGGGTGGACATACAGTATTGCCTATTTTTCTGTCTATTGCTATTTTTTTCTATTTCTCTATTATATGTAGGGGGTTTCTTTCAAGAGGTGGGCACAAATTCCCCTTTAATTGGGTTGTTTACAGATAAGATCATTAGAATAACAAAGATGGCAGAATTCTCTGCACTATCAAGATCGTTTTAATCACGCAAAACCATTTGTCTTTTTTTTTTTTACTTCCCCCCCTCCCCTCTCTGCGGATGGGTTGAAAGGGCGTTGTGTTTATCCGCTGTCGTCGCAGTGATTAATGCCTCGGCTTCATTAACATTCAGAGCAGCGCAAAAAAGTTGAGTTGACCAGATGTTGATTTTTTTCCCTCTTTTATTTTTTACCTGCCATCCTCTCTCTTAATGGATAGCTCCGGAAAAACAGGAGCTTCTCATTACGGCAGAATGCAAACGAGAGCAGAGAGCATGTGTGATGGTGGGATTGGAGAGAGAAAGAAAAGAAGCTGGTAGGACTGAAGGTGGGCTGAGAGAGAGGAAGCACGGGGAGTTGGGAGCACTGGCGTTTTAACTAGAGGGTTATTTATCACTTGAGTGGGTTGAGCACCCGGTTACAGAAGCCCCACCCGAAACTTCATGCTGAATATTTCTACTTCAATTACTTTAATTGTGTATGTGTGTGTTGTGCAGAGCTTCAGCATTGAGTGTGGGATCTGTTACTCCTATCGCCTGGAAGCTGCGATCCCTGATCAGGTGTGCAATGACCCTCGCTGTGGCCAGCCCTTCCACCAGGCCTGTTTGTACGAGGTACACACACACACACACACGGATTTCCTATTACCGGTCAGCGGGCCTCCTCTCACATTAACCACACTTTCACAATGCATTTTTATTCATTAATTTATTAATTTCAGTGCAGATCAATCAAAGGTTATGCAACAGAATAGAAAGATGCATATAACAGCCTGTCTATAATGCAGGTGACAAATAATCAGTGCTCTTCTGGCAAACTTCATCCAACCTGCATAGAGGTTAAGAACTGTTAACTAGGGTTAGATAGATATATCAGTTTGCCGATATATTGGATCGATATTTGCCTTTTAATAGAAATTGGATATCGGCCAGTCAGTGTTGTCCGCCTCGGATATGATGCAGTTTGACCTATTATAGAATTGATCAATACTACACTGGTTGTCTTTAACCTGAATTGATTCTAATATGACATTTTGATCATTATGTAGTATGCAAGAATATGTTTTATCATTATTATCATCATCATCCTGGGTTTCAATGGAGAGTTTGTGTCCCATGATGGTCTAAATGCTGTTTCAGAGGCTTTTCCAGCCTAACAAAAATAAAATTTTGGGAGAAACACAAAATACTTAAAAGTTTTTGGGTAAATGGTGAAATTTTAAGATACTGACTATCCGCACAAATATCAGCTATCAGTTATCAGGAGCTTCAATCCATAAATATTGGTATCAGTATTGTCCTAAAAACCCACATCAGTCGAACCCCATTGTTGCAATTCATCAGCCAGATATTATTCGGTTAAATCATTTGCATTCTTTATTTTCATTAAGAGCACGTATCCTTTATGGAGTGTCTAGAGGTTAGAGTGTGAGCCCTGATACTGGGAGGTTTGGGGCTTGATCCCCGGCTGAGTCATACTAAAGACACAGAGCTCTCTGCTTGGCACTCTGAGGTGAAGACAGGGATCGTCGAGGTGGACTGGTGCTGCTTCACAGGAAATAAGCTCCTGGCCTTTTATCCATCTGCTTGAGCAAGGATTACTTCGTTTATATATTCTGTATTGAATGACTCTTTTTCAATCATAGAAAAAGTGGCCAAGAGGACAGCTGCAGCATACATAAACTTACACATAAAAGCACAGACACACTTTGGACGGTATTGTATAATGCTGAATAATCCTTCAAAGTGTACAGTAATAAGTGTATATTCAGACAATTTGAATTATCACTTGACACTGACATACCAGATACAAGGTGATGATTAGTAATGAGGTAGTCTCTCTCTTTCTCTTTCAGTGGCTGCGAGCACTCCCTTCCAGCAGGCAAAGCTTTAACATTGTTTTTGGAGAGTGTCCTTACTGCAGCAAGGTATGCACCTCAGTGTAACTGACAGCATTCTTCACAAGGGCCTTCACTCCTCTGAGAGTCAATGGGTATTCATAGCTTAATTAGCACAGCTCTATACATCGCATAGCCTTCTCTTTTCTAAAAGGCTGCCGAGTGCATTCAGAACAATGCGGTGCGGTCAATTTTACTGAGGGTATTCGTGATGTGATAAAGGAGTAAGTAAAGTACATAGTACTGTATGCCAGTGAATACAGTACACAATTGATTAGAAGTCATAGACAGTTGTATATGTATTGTGTTTAAGTGTATTTGGTAGTCCTTCATGTAAGTACAGCTACAGTTCAGTCAGAAGTGAGCACCCACTTCATACATTATTGTGAAGTGATCATTCGTACCACATTTAACTGTAATGAACATTTCATAGGCACAATAGACTAAGTCTATAAATCTGTTGTAACATTTAGGAGATAAGCACGCTACATTGGGTTTAAAATATCTAAAACTGTGTTTATTGGGTTTAAAATATCTAAAACTGTGTTTATTCTGTTTGTATTTCAGCCTATTACTGTGAAGATGGCAGCACAGAAGTCCTGAGAAGTGGGGCTGTGTTCCTGTCTTCCTCATAGAGAGACCGTCCCATAACCAGAGGGTCTAAGGTTTGATCCAGGCAAGAGCCATGTGTCCTGTCCTTGAGCAAGACACTGATCCCCTACCTGCTCACTCATTGTAAGTCACTCTAGATAAGAACGTCAGCTGAAAGACCAACAATTTTAAATGCATCTTGGCATATGATTAGAACAAACTCCATGAAGCACAAGACCCAAGATGTCTATTGGTTGGGGTCAGGAGAAACTACACCAATCCTGTTCCTTATCTTAAGGCAACTACAGCAGCCAGGAAGAGGAAGAAGCCCATAAAGACAGAACAGTAGAACAGTCCATTCCTCTGTTTGGGACCAGGTTCCTCTCTTGGGCCTTTGAGAAGGGACCCTTCCCATTCACCAAAGCTGTGTCTGTGTTTGTCCCATTGACCACAATGATCATTGCCCCACCATCGTCCGTGGCTGCTGTGTGTCGGACCGTAGCCCTCCCTGTGGTCGAGTTGCATTCCATCACATCTTTCCATGTAGTCGATGTGTGTTTGGCTCCTGAGGTCACAGTTTGCAGTTACATATATTTTTCTGAATGGGTGGAGACGTTTGACTTCCTGTCTCGCTGAGGGCACGGTGAGGTCGTAATCCATTTTCTTGATGGGCCGTTTGGATTTAGTTTTCTGTTGAAGAGGGTAATTCAAGTGGTTGCTCTTTTCAATTGGACAGTAACCTGAACTCTTGTACTGCACTATATACTTGTATAGCTTTAAATAAACTTGTGAAAGATTCAGTGCCAGTTAAATACTTTTGTATTTCTTTGTAATATTCTTGTACACTTGAGTCACAGCAAGAATGTCTTTACAAGGTGAGGCTTATTGACAATGAAATACATTCATCTGAATTTGGGTTATACTAGTAGTAATAATGCGGCTTACAGTCAAGTTCCATATGTAAGGAGCCTGGCTGGTCTAGCGCCTTGGCCTCACCGACTGTTTAGGCTGGGGTCTGGGGCCTGTCGGAGGCCCTCTGAGGTAGCACGCAGCAATGGGTTTGGGTCTTGCCTCTTCCTCATCTGCATCATCATCGTCACTATCATAATCGTCTTTATCAACCTCCACAGGTTCAGGCTTTGGTCTGGGTGATCTCCTGACAGCAGCCGAAGCTTGTCCTGCCTTCTATAAGCAAAGGACAGTATTTAGTGGCTAATTATTAATAACTGACTGAATGATTCAGTTTCATTAAGTGTATTTATGTGATGAACATGTATTGGTGTTTGCACCCTAAATGTGCCTTGATATGTCAACTGATAAAGTGGCCACATATGATGTTAGTGTGTTGAATTCAGATTTGGATTGTGATGAATGTTATTTTGGTGCATCTACTGTGTCCCTTAGCGACTGACGCCTCCAGCCAAGGAACCGCCCAAGTGTATAAAAGCCAAAGTACTTCCTAGTATGTTCTACAGGCAATCTTCAGAACATATGAAAGCACAACCTCTAGTGTCCATAACTATAAGTACACACAACACTCCAACTTACAGTCTGTAGATGATGAAATTTGAAAGCAACTCATCTGAAAACTTTCAACCAACTCATTTGGAATTCAACTGTGTCAATCCTTACCTGTTGTGACTCAGGTTTAGTAAGGGGTGGTCCTCTTATGTAGCGAGCTGCCACTGGTTTGGGCTTCATCTCCTCCTTTTCTTCTTCGTCACCTCCCTCCATGGCCACAGGCTTGGGTTTGGAGGACCCTCTGGCTTGTCCTGCCTTCTGTTGAGAGAGAACGGTTGGAGGGTTTGTTGCTGATGCCAGGTTACAGATAGGAAATGTCTGCATGTTTTGATGTGTTAACAACTCCGGTCTAAGCTCCATTTTCTCTCGACATTCATGTTCCTTTTGGCACTGTAGTAATGTTCTACCCACCTTATTTTTATATGTTAAGTAGTATTATATAACTGTATTGGGTGCTGCCACGTTACATATTTGCAGTTTGATTAATTTTGTCCTGGAAATGTGCTTATGAAATAACTTCCAAAAAAGGAGTAGTGACGCAACACTGGTTTAATAGAACAGGTCTAGCTGTGACTTATATCTTTGTGATCCACTTATGTTGCAACCTTGAACGAGTTTGTGCCTTTTCTGGTCCCTTATCTCATCTAGCTTCAGAGCTACACACTGGTTTAGATGACTGGATTTGACTTCTGTTGAGAAGTGCTCTGAAATTCAATAACATGAAAAATCTACGAAATTCAATCATCACAATATTGTTGATTTGATCAAAATCTGTTGTTCCTCAAACAAAATGTGTTTTCTTCCCCTCAATAGCCAAAAATTGCTTTATTTCTGTGTTCCAACTGCCAAATTAATAAGTGATTGCTGTTATTATATAGCAATTTTATTTTCATGACACTTTTCTTAAAATTTGACCAATTTAAGACAACTTTGCCTAAATACAGCCATAAAAGAATATATTTATATGACGATAGCGACAAATGATTCACTGAAAATGCCCATTCAATGGCCTTTATCTCCAGTGACATTTACTCTCCTCGCTAAATGGCCACTTCTGTTTAACTAGGGATCAAACTGGCCAGCACTCTAGCATGGAAATTAAATGACACAAGGAGAGGAGAGGAAACAAGGAGCATAATTGGAGACACCCTGTGCTGTGTAAAGTGTATGTCATCAACTTCTTCAAATTGGGCCATTGAGAGGGGTCAAGTTAGCCGCTGTTGGGAGGGACTGAAGTGATTCTGGTGAATTTCAGAAGAATCACGGCCCTCCTGTTTTAGCCCCTTCCCACCGCTGGTTGACATGCTCATCGCTGGGTCAGGGGCAGGTTAACCCGCCCCTTCACAACTGTCACGTTTCCCCACACTAGTGTTAAGAGACTAAACAGAGAAAATGGGATTCTTCTTGAGCGTCGCTGAAGTTGTTGAATGTTCGTTTAAAATGCACACATTTCATGTTAAATATTCCCCACTGACTATGTCTCTATTTGTGTTGTAAATAAAGACCTGTGATCGAATGGGGTCTTGGACTAGGTTCAAGATATCCATCACTGTGAGAATTTCCTGTAGTGGGACTATGAGGACACACATGCACTGCCCACACACACATTAATAAATCAGAGTACCCTCTGTACAACGGTATGTACATTTAGGTAGAATCTGACCATCTGGTCCATGTTAATTTACACGCTACCCTCTCAGATGATTATATTACAAGATACTTCACTGCAAACAGTGCAGTACTATTATAGGATATATCAATATTATTAAAACTCATTCAGGGCTTGACATAAACAGATATTTTACTTGTCCGATAGCTAAACTTACTTGTCCAAAACTGAAAATAAAGGCCTATTAAAAAATAAATGAAACCGACAGCGATTTGGACAATTATTATGATTTAATAACTTATCAATTACAACACAGTGTGTGTGTTTGTGTGCGTGTGTGCATTTGTGTGTGTGGGGTATTGCATATAAAATTATATAACATTGGACAGAAATTTAAACTGAAAATAAATAAGCCCATGTAAGCCTCATTCAC
>OMLI01072771.1:0-11632 GCA_900302605.1 Rondeletia loricata | reverse complement strand
GTGATACCTGGAAAATTGTTACTTGAAAAGAGTGGGAACCTTGGAGCAATTGAACCCAGATTTTTTTTTAAAGGTAGGCTAAAGTACAGCCTAAAAACACTGAGTGAAAAATCACTATAATATTCCTATAGTATTACTATAGGGACTACCATAGGGAGCATCTCTATGGTACTCTATAGTGAGTTTATAATGAGTGGGTAGCATCATTCGTTCGTTGGTTTAATGTTGCCGCAATAAATAAAGAGATCATATCATATAATGATTTTCTATTTCTTTATTGTGTATAGATACACCGACAAGTGAAAATAGTGTTTTTCCACACTTCACACAGCGCTTCTCTCCCTCTCTGGTGTGGCGCAAAGGCAGTAAGGCATGTCTTGTGTGAACACAGAAACTGCTAACTTTGCCAGAAAAATGAATCAGGCAATGTTATGGGATTAATGTGTGAAAGGGGCTTTTGATAGCCTTTTATTGAAAGGGAAAGAGTAAGACTTCAACGTGCACCATTGAGATTACATTTGTTAAACTGACTGTTTGGAAATGACAGCTTCCAGAGAAAATATGATACGTCATTGTATTTGGGAGACTGTGGTGTGATGTTATGGAGGCTCTACTGTACCTTCTCCAGTAGGTACCCAATCACCAGAAAGCCCTTCCCTCCCAGCATCTGCTCCTGCATGGCCACAGAGTTCTTGAGCAGCTCAACCAGGAAGGCCAGGAGAGTGGCACTGCAAAACAAGAACACACAATCTCTCACACAGAGCTAAAATACACATCTATTCACAGGACACACTCGTCAGGTGGCGAAGGAATTATTCTATAAGCAGCAGCAGCACGGGGAGACAATGTGGCAGAGGGAAAACCGCTAAACCAAGGTCATTTTCAGAGGATGTCAGCAATCGGCTGGGAACCCTAGCCCATCACTTTCATCCCCCTTCAATTCAGAAGAAATAATTTGCTCGCTGTGTGTCCTCTAGGGAGGAGTGGGGAGCGGGGTCTGGGTGCGGGGGTGGTTTGTAACTGGGTGTGGGGGGGAAAGCACTGCATTCAGGGCCATTTCTGTCTTCGCTGCAGCTCTCAGTTGAAGCCTTTGGCTGAGTGACAGTGGTGCTCGCTGACACTTCTTAATCGGCTTTCCCTCACATCCTCTAGTGGGGTCCACTCCAGCGCCACTCCGCTTAACAAGGACACAATCACTCCTCTGCAGACTTGCTCATAGACACACACACAAACATGCACACTCTATCTAATGTTGACTTCACTCTGTCTGTATGTTTTCCCTCTGTCTGGTTTTATTTGACACCCCCATCACCACTACCACCTCTCACTTCTCACTTCTACTGCGACCTGGCTGTACCTGAGCCAGGGTGAAGGACACAGTCAGTGCTGGGAGACACCCAACTCTGTGTGTTCCTGGATCAGTCTCGTCTCTGTCTGATCCTTTCCCACAAGCACAGCCTCTTCCCAATGTGGCAGAGCAGTAGTGACTGATGGTACATCACCACTTTGTGGAAATCAGGGAGACAGAGAGTAACATGAGCCAATATGTTTATTGAGAGGATTGGCTTTTTTTATCACTATTGAAGGTGCCGTTGAGGACAGATGCAGCAGAGCCGCAGCAGTCTTATAGAGTTTACTGCTGCAGAGGCTTGTAACTCCTCAGCCCAACAGGCTAAGCCTCTAGCAGCACTCAGTCTGAAAGGCATGGCAAGGACAGAGCAAGTGCTGGCCTGGGGAGAGTGACAGACTTTGAGGGAAAGACCTAGACATGTGAGAGAGACAGAGAGAAAGAGAACGAGAGAGAGAGAGAGGAGAGATGAGAGAAAACTACAGAGGCAGAGAGCTCTGGGCGTCAGGGGTTTGCGCTGCTGTGTGGCCACTCCTGCGTCTGTCTAGTCGTGCTGCTGTTGCTGAGCTAAGACGGGATTTGAGCAGAGGTCTGACTGCATCTAGGGCACAGTGGGGAGGCTTTGGACTGGCCAGCTCCAGATGACAGGGATGAGAGAAGTCTGAACCCGGGAGTAGAGAGATAATAGAGGGGACCTGGGCAGAGATAGTCTAGTGGATGGCAGAAGTGGAAAGTAACTGACTGCAGCTACTCTGGAGTCTGTAACTGAGTAGATTTTATGAGTAACGTTTCTTTTTTTTCAGTACATTAAAGCTGCACTAGGCATTTTTGCAAGTTGGGGCCCAAATGCGGCGACTTCAATACCCAGAAATCATCTGTAACGTGACATCAGGAAACTGAGCATCTGTCACAGTTAAACACAGCCACTCATATATAGATGAAAGTGTTCTGCCACACATTGAACAGCTTCATACCTGTTTTCACACCCATGTCTAATTTCAACCTTTGAGTTTTGTAAACAGGATCAAAAAGAAATCAAACCCACAACAACTCCAAAACCAGTAATTCAATCAATTCTGGGGCTCAATTCGTACCTGCTCTTTCACTTGTATAATTTCTAAGACGTCTATTCCGATTTCCACAGAGTAACATTCTGACGTGAGAGTGCTTCTACTTCTGCTACACTCACCATACAGTACTACACTCACCATACAGTACTACACTCACCATACAGTGGTCTCCACCTGGCTCTCGTTCAGCTGGTGGTAGTCCAGCTGAGCAAAGAGGGGAAACAGCACCTGGATCCCACCAATGGAGTGGATGGCACTGTGGATGGAGTGAGTCACAGTGGCTTTCACATCCTGTGGGGAGAAGATAAAAAACCATTAACACGTTGACAACGTTCATCTTTATAGTGATACAACACATTTTAACACTTTGTTGTGTTTCTATTTTCATTGCAACAGAAATGAATGAATCAATATCTGTGGTACTGTACACGGAGGTGGAGTTGTCTTTGGGTAAGGTGACTTACCTGTAGCATAAGGGCGTGGGGCGAGTGCACAAAGATGGAGGCATTTTCCTTGGGCGAGGACTCCAGGCATAGCTGGGCGTCGGTGGCCTTGGCGTTATAGGTGAAGGCGATGGAGCTGGCCAGCTTGCCGTCATACAACACCTGCTTATGATGCTCTGCTAAGTGGATATCGCTCTCTGACTTAAACTTAAACGTGCTCTGGGATAGGAGAGATGAAAAGACGAAGGAGGGGGAGAGAGAGAGAAAGAAAGAGAGAGAAAGAAAGAGAGTGAGTGAAAGGTGGAGAAAATGTAATCTGTTAGGCTTAAATAAAACCTTTAACCTTTAGAGCAACTTCACCTAAACCACCCAGCATACATAGCTGTATTAGTGTCACATTATGGTTGCACCACCCAGGACTCGATCTCACAACCTTTGTCGTCATAAGCAAGTCACAAATTTGTTGAGCCAGCTAGGAAGTAATTCCACCTGTTTTTGTTTCACAGTATGACTTCAATCATGAGTGTAAGGTTTTAAAAAGCTGGGGCATTTTGAGGGTCCCTGGTGGTCTTAATGTCCAAGAACACCTCATCCAGGTGGTGATAAAACATTTGTCATTTATTTTCAGAGATTGGGCAAATATTGGGCCAAAAGTTAAAATGTCTGTGTACAGTAAAATATTTAGTAAGATAATTATAGTCAACGTGGGCTAAATTTTTTGAATTTTTAAAAACTTTATATAACTTTTAAAGTTGATTTAAAGCAGATAATTTGGAAGCTGGTTTGGTGTAATTTACAGTTTGACAGTTTATGAAAAAAATGGCGTGATTAACTTCATAATTTCCACTAGGTAGCAGTGAACACAAGATTCCTCACATATGGGCCTACATCCTCAGAAAATTGCACACCTGTAGCATGGCACATTTTTAATGAATTGTTTAAGTTTTAAACTTTGGACGGTTGCTATAGCGCCACCATCAGGAAGATTGGCCCCATATTACAGTATGCATCATTTTGGTCCAGACCAGACTACTCTGATTTTCAGCTTTGAGTTTGAATGTTTAAGTTGGAACTTTCCCATTTACCTCTATGGGTACATCGGCTGTTTTATGACTACACTGATGTCTTAACCATTTTTAGGGATAACTAAGAGACCAATCTGGTGTCTTGTATCAAACACTAACCCATTATGGATAAGGCTTTATTTTGAAGATGCTTTTAAGACAGATGCGTCTTTCTTAAAATGTCTTCACTGGCATGTCTTCAGACGTCTCAAGACATGGTGACAGCTGGGTATAAGGAACTGGAGGTACCATCGCTCTGTGGCTCAGTAACACATTCATTATGCCTAACATAACAAATAGCTGATCGATAATAGAGTAATCTTAATTTACTCAATCAATTAGCTGTTGGCAGATGTGTTCAATTAATCCATCAATGCCCTGTGAATGGAATATGCTTAATAGGGATATCAAGTCGTCTCATCGGGGGGGGGGGCTGAATAATTAATGAGACACACTTCCTTCCTTCCCTGTCTCCCCCACGGACAGCAGGGGGATGGTGATAAAGATAAGGAGAGACAGGGAGTGTTGAAGTGATAGTGTGGGAACAACCAGCGGCTCCTAAAGGGATTGCTGTTCATTGACAGGATAGATAGATCTGTTATGCAACAGAAGCAAACAGGGGTCATGCACCAAGCCTAAAATGCTTCTACATCTAGGTTGCTTGTTTCAGTGAGGTAGTAATGGGATAAATGGTGTCTGTTAGGGGAAGAACTTACTGCACATTCCATTTTGACTGTGCTTCTAAAATAAGTAATATCCCTAAAATATTCAGAGGCACCGCATATAAAAAAGTTTGTTATCGAAAGAAAATACATTAAGTGGTTTGTAACTTTAACAAGGTAAGTTTTCTGCTCCTAGAACTTAAAGCCCCCTGTGTTTCAGGTTTTACTTTGTGGAACTTAGTCCTGCTGTCAAACAACATGAGTCAAAATCCTTGTATACTGGCTGGAGCTACATTTGTTACCTGGCAGCATTAGTGTGGCAAGCATTCTACAAGGAAGCATCAGGAACTATTGGGGTCGTGCCAATTTAGTTGGCATATCTCCTTCCAGATACATGATGAAAGAGTAAAAGAGGCATTCTGTTCATTTGCCTATTTGCTATGATCAAGTCCACACAGAAGCCTGCATGTGTCTCATCATGTAGTCTCTTTCTTCTCGTCGAAGTTCCTACTTGTGGAATCCAACAGACACCAAGACGAGAAATAACAAGCTCCAGTGCCCAGCACTTCAGTGCTGAGCCCCGCCGCAGTGTGAAAATAATGATACCGTGGGTTGTATCATTGGCCCATACTCTTGCCTAAGGCTACCATTGCCGAGGGGCATCCCCCTCACTCCCCATCAGCAGCAGAGGTACACTTGACAAGCTGGGGAAATTCCCTGGCTGCATGAAGTCTGCCTCACTCTTAGTTCTCCATGGTCACTGATCTGAAAAAAATGGCCAATGATGCAATAATTTCAACTGAATGCATGATATTTAAAACAGGGGGAATACAAGTTTTCTTAATGTTGACTGTAGAAGAACAAATTAATGCCAGTTACATCTTCGACCACCCATCAACCTGTTTGGTGGGACCAGTTAGTGTATGGAGTCAATATATTAACTTCCAGTAAATATCTGGAGATGCTGTTTGAAATTTGTGTTATTTTTGTTTTGTTCATTTCAGTTGGTAGCAAAAAGGAATAAATGAGACTGGCGTTTTTAATGACGTGTTGCGCTATTGACAGCTTGGAGCTATTTACAGGCTGACAGGGCTGCAGATTTATCGGGCACCTGCAGACAGCTTAAGTGCTACCTGCTGTAGAGCAAGGAGGAGTGGACCTCAACATCTACCGCAAGAGTTCTGCGCCCACGTCACATCACACTGAAAGAAGACAACATTAAGCTAACACAAGTGATCAACACGACTGCTGATCCCTGCTCTGTAATATCCCAAAACATATAGAACTGCCACGAAAGAAGACAAATTTATATGGCCTTTTGAGCAATTGTGTTACTCTGTAATCAAATGTCTAGATGTTGTTTCTGTAAGTTACAAACACAAATGGTCACGAGGAATTTAAACATTGGTGGTAATAATATTTCAGTGCAAGTAAAACAATACACTGCAGAGCATCCAAAACCAGCCAAGTCAAAGCCAATCTAAGTCCAACTTTCTCATGTAGATGTAGCTGTCAGTGGATATAGCTGTGACCGATGTTAGCACACTAGGCTAGACCATTTTCCCCTAAGCTGGAATGAGAAAAGTGGTTAACCAGTCTAAACACACTAAGAGGGCTTTTTAAAAACTCTTTCATGGGGTTGTGTTTGCTATTATCCTTTGGGAATTCAATTCTACATCCCCAGTTACGTCTCACAAAACTGTGACACGATTCCCTTGTGTGAATCACTCAGCCTACATCTTGTTAGTCTTTAACCAAGGCTTATGAACTCTTCTAAAGCAGCAGTGATGAATCACAGTCAGATATGATAATCAGCTGCTGTCAGCCCCAGGGTCTTTGTATAACCACCATCGCCCCTTGACGTTATTTCCCGAATGGCTGAGAATGATCCTAACATAAAGTCAGTCATATAAATGGCAATGTTAAAGAGAACTGGTTTGGTACATTAAATGAAATACCAGTGGTCCATACAGGTGCAGAGTATAATTTCACATACAGCATTTTGAAAAGAGCCCCGGGAACATAAGATTCCAGTAACAGGTCTGTCAGTTTTATAGCCATAAGTCATACTGCAGTAGAAATAGTAACTTTAGGAAGCAATAATCTATGCATTTCAATTTACCACAGAAGTTAGAGTTACATGAAATATCGTGTGTTAGCAAGGGGTCAAACATGGGTGAGATGAGGTTGGATCACAAAATAAATCGTACATCAATCCGGATGTTTTTCCCCCACTCCAGCCATGGGGCAGAGCTGAAACAGGGTCAGCTGGAAGTCCAATGTCGATAGCAGATGTATGTGTCCGTGCTCTGATCTGCTCCACACAGACTGTTCCTGGCAGCTCTAGATGAAAACAGACAAGCCTCTGGTCCCCAGGACACCACACTCATTGTGTCAACCAATCTGTCGGCCCGACAACTCCCTGACCTGCCTCCTCAACTCACCTGGCTGGCCCAATCCCACACACCACAAGCAACCCCATTCACAACTTCATCAAATGTAGGTAATTGTCTCCCCAGTATACCATCTTCATTATTTCAAGAAATCTGGAGAGTTGCTCCGCTGTGTGTTAGCTCTGTAATCGAAGGTCTAGAAACACAATTAAGGAGGGAAATGGCGAGTCACCAGCGATTAGAGAAAACACCGAATGACAGGCTCTCCTGGGAATCTCCAGGCATTCACAGACCTGGACTGTTGTGTAAAGCATCTGTCTCGCAGTCTTCAACAGTGTAGGTCTTTTCACTATATTCCTGACTTGATGCCATTGACTGCCACCGCTTCCTGCCATACACAATCCATCATTTCCTCTTAAAACCAATTAGAGAGAAAACAACATTGGTAGACAATGGTCCAAGATATAGTGAACTGCGGGGCATACTGGTGGCTCAGTTGGCTAAGGCACATACCATGTAACCGCAATGTCTAGCGTTCAAACCCGGCCCCAGTCACTCTCCACACCTTTCCTGTCTCTCTCTAATGTGAACTGTCTCATAAAAGCATAAATGCCAAAAAGATCATCTAAAAGTTCATCGTATCACCAAGTCTCTACTCCAAATGAACCCGGTGGAACTCCGACAAACATAAATCATTAGTTTGTTACCGAGTGCAGGGTGTAACTCCTAGGCTATATGATTTAACAGCAGCACTTCATGAACATCAGAGGCCAAACCAAAAGTGACAGTGAGAGAGGGAGTAAGAGCATACTCTGAATGTGTGTATAAATTGAGGGCACATAACGTATTGTTATATATGAGTGGCATACTTGGGAAAGAGGAGTAAAGAAAAAACTTGCAAAGCAAATACTTACAATAGTCATCACAGGATAACTATTCTGCACTGAATCACCTCCTGGGTAGGTCAGCTTTTCTATATTCAAAATATTCTGGTCATTGTCGGTTAGCTTGGGAGCGCTACACCTGCTGCAGCTGATAAAAGTCAGCTCAGGACTATATCCCCCCTGAGTGCCTGCTGCTTCCCTCCATGTATTGTGCCATTATTCCTCAGGAGTGGGTAATTTATGCAGCCGTTTATCTGGGCAGAAAAGCATAGCTCCCAGGATCGAGACACAAGGCAAGGAACTGCAGCAAGGCAGCACTGAGCATTGATTTCACAGATTGATAGGTGATGCAGACTGCTTACATGTAATCTAATTTAGCCACAGTCGAGTACATACCTTATAGCCTGGTCCTAGCTGATGAATTGCAAATATCTGCGCCGGATTGAGCGCTTCACTGAACACGTAGACGGCACCTAGCTGCCCACAGAATACTCTGTTAGCGTCCGCTGTCTCCGAAGACCCCAGGAAACACTTATCATAGCTCTGGGAGAGGGACACAGAGAAGGAGAGGCCACGTCATTTTACACTTTAGGATGGGAGTAACAAAATATCCCAACTTCACAGAGAGCTGAATGACAAGGACATTAGGCAGAGGAAAAGGGGAGAAGCATTTGATTGAGCAAACACGATAAATAAAGAAACACTGGGATACAGAACCGCAGGTTGTGAACATTCTGCTGAAGGGTTTGCTTGAACAGTTTTCTGCTGAAGGGTTTGCTTGAACAGTTTTGAACAGCAAAGGCCCTATATGTACGTTTTGTGCCGAAATTAACATTCATTTTGCGTTTTTTGCGTTTATTGATATGGAGTTGTGGCATGGAGATGTAGCCACAGAGACAGCAGATGTAGCGGCAGTTGTAGTTTAAAATGATCCAGATGCAAGAACATTTTAAGTTGCAAGGGTCTTGAATATTGCCTTGTTTTAATGAGAATGTTGTGTGGGAGGTTCTTGTGTAATTATTTTATGATGGTTTATTCAATACCTTCTGATGACGTGTCCCTCACTCAGTTGAAATATTGCAGCTTTTTGTATGCAAGTATTTTCTGTGGTGATGCAGCAATTAATGCAGCCGTCACAGATCAAATCCTCCTCATCATAATGATGCTTACTTCCAGTAAACTTTCTCTTCAGGAGCAGAGAAATTCCTCCAAACACCTGGCCATCACAAATTGAGGCCGCTTTAGTTAATGTAATGGAATATTCAATGAATCACGCTGACATCTCTAGCTGTCATTTGTGCCTTAAATACATAAGTATGAAGTGCACTCTGGAGATATGCCTCATCTATGCCTGAAACAAAGTGCTAATTGCGTTTTAAATTTGGCTCAATGAGTTATGCGTGACAACAACAGCTTATATTTTGACTCTGCATCATTCAACTATGCAAATGTAATACCTTAACCCTATCACTGCTGAAATACTCATGTTATTGTCTACACATGTTGAACAAGAAACGTTCCGTTCGATGGTGGTGGACCAGGCATCCAAAATAACCTCTCTATACACACATGTAGCTTTCTAGATTCAAGCCATTGTTTACTATATATCATGAATATATTCTCCCCATTTGTAATGTTCTCTCTTCCACCCTCTCCTCCAGCACATCTCTTTGACAAATGGATATTCAAATTAAGACTGAAATACCAGCCATACTCCCGGGAGAAATCTATGTTGATATGGTCAAACTCATTTTCGTCCTTGAGCACTGTTGAAGATGTATGTGTTTTTTATCTCTCATAACTTCCAACCGTGCGGGATGATCAAGCGGCAGCCTAGGTAGGTCCTGCGGCAATAAACATCAAAACCAGAGAAAAAGTGACAAGAGTGAGGAGGATGCTTACATCATTTGTGTTGACGTGCCATGCCATGTCTCCATAAGAAACCAGCTGCCCGTTAACGTAGCATCGGATTTCACTGTTCCTCCAGCGGTTGTAGATGTGAACTATACTGATCATGTACCACTGAGGGTGACAAGAGGGTCAAATGACAGAGATTTGATGTCAGGCAATGCAGCATCTCTCTCTCTCTCTCTCATTCATAACTGAGCCAGAGTACAGGTCACATATTGAGCTGTTTCACTAAACATTCAATGAAAAATGATTATTAACACCATAATATAAGTACAGGTCTTTTTCTTTCTTTATAAGAACAGCTTTACACTTAACTATTCAAACTATTAGATTAAGTTCATTTAAGTTCAAGTTCATTTATTTATATAGCCCTTTATCACAAAGCATGTCTCAAAGGACTTTACAGAAAATGAGTCATACTAGATTAGTATAAATGAGCCTGATTTCTATAGCAACACTGCAAACATTTCTGCTCAGCTATCCAATTTGCGTCTTTTAAAACCAGGAAATTCAGATGAACCCCAAAGTTATTTGAAAGCACAGCCATAAGGCTTTGCAACCTAATAATCTGAATTGGAGCATCATCAATAATAGATCAGAAGAAAGGCTAAGAGAAGGCAAGACAACTAATGCTTCACTCCCCACAAAGCCATGTCAGAAATTGGCAGCAATTTCTCACGGATGAGACACTGACTATAGCTAGAAAGGTGACTTTAAAAGATGGCATGTCAAGTGGGTACACAAATCTCAGAATAGAGACCAGGAGGTTCAGAAATGTTTGTGTAGATTTGCCACTAAAAAGCTGTGTGAATGGACATTTACTCTCAGATTTATAAAGCATTTCATGTCCCACCTTTAGGCATATGTCTTGATATGTAAATATGTAAACTGTGTTGGATTTGTGCAAAGATGAATGAGTTTAATATCTACACCATGTCAACTCCCCAAATTAGCCATAAATGATTGTTAAAATGCCCCATGTTTGCCGGTTTAGCTTTACATTTCTAGTGTAGCTCATTTAATCTTATCTTAATAGCAAAAGCACATACAGTAGCAGTTAACTTTTTAAAAATGGCAGCTTCTCCAACTATGGTACTGATGTATCAAATATAGTTTTAAATATACAGTATAGCTTATGTGACAGGGTTTAAAGGCAATAGGCCAGATAAAATAAAAATGTTATCACTTACTGGTTTACTTTTTTTTAAATTTAAAAACAGACACCCGTGAAGCCTTTAAATCATGAGCTATGGCAGCTAGACCCAGACAAGGGCATGTGCTCGAGTACAAGAAGCTCACTAATGCAAGTTATAAGTCTGCCATTCGCTTAATTTGTAAAAATGAGCAAGCCATGAGGGCAGATTCCATGGCTAAGAAGCTGCTATGTATCAATGCTATTGATTTTTGGAAATACATTAATACATTAATCTTATTTCCAATATACCCTGTTTATGTTGTATATTACTCATAAAGTCATAATAAAGTGGCACATATCTTGACTGTGTAAAGCTGTGTAGGCAATAATAACAATCATTGTTTTTTTAACTGGCATTATTTTACTCTTATACCACGGCACGGAAAAATTACAGAACACCTAGGGCAAATATGGCATTCTAATTGGTCGAGAAGTGTCACGTGGGTGTGCATTATATCTGTATAACCCTGCTAACGAGAACAGACCATACAGACGTGTAGAATTTGCTCACAGCTAAAATATCAAACAAATACAAATGCGCACACCATACTGTAAAATGCACTTCTAATTCATGGAAGTAGACCGGTTCATTAGCGACACCTGGTGACAAAAATACGTTACTATCGGCTACATGATTACGTTATGATTATCTAGTTTTTGCA
>OMLI01072762.1:0-21450 GCA_900302605.1 Rondeletia loricata | reverse complement strand
TCTTATGTTCACTCCCCTGCTTTGAACTCAGAACAGCTGACAGAAAGAGAGAGAGAGAGAGAGAGAGAGAGAGAGTGGGAGGAGAAAACTGGAAGTGAAGTAGTGGTGAGGGAAAGACGTGGGCGATATTTTGATCTGTGATCTAATTTTAGCTTGGCATCTGCTACAGATAGAAAGCCCTCCATAAATATTCATGAATGGAAGGAAGAATCTGCTTCTCCGTGATGCAGAGGGAGCGAGGGATGGAGAGAGAGCAGAAGGGGGGAACTGCGCTTCACCTGAAATCCTATTTTTAGCTGCATTGCTGCCTCTCTTGGTCTATTCCCCACGCATGGGGAGGCTAAATTTAGCTGCATAGAGACAGAAGCGTGGCGCAGCAACAAAAATAGAAACAAGTTTATGGTCAGAGCACAGGGGAGCCAGGGGAGCGGCATCATTAGGGAGGACAGAAAGAGAGGGAGCTGGAGAGATAGAAAAGAGGGGAGATGAAGAGAGGGGTGAGAGTCAAGCCCCGAGTGCAGGCATAATTAGAACGTGTACTGGGGAGGGACGATGCACTCTGATGCACTCTCTCCGTTCGGTTCTATACACAATATAGGGTTCACGGTTCATAGGGTGGCAAGTTGGGCTACTGTGTAGCTCATTCTGGCATAATTAACACATGTAAGACACTTTCATTCAAAATTTTGACTAACCCCTACACGTGTCTCTATAGACACACACACACACACACACACACACACACACACACACACACACACTCACACACGTATACATTGGTACGGTTGCAGACATGCACCCCACCAACTCATTCTTGGTCACACAGTAAGAGCAAAAGGCCCTAACGTACGCGTCTGAGCATTGAACACACCCAACAGTCTGTACTCTCTTTCTCCCTAAAATGTCATTCACTCTTTCTCTCTGTCTCTCTCTTTCCCCCATTTTACTTCAGTCTCTCTCTCTCTTCCTCTCTCCCTACTTTCTCTCCTCTCTCTGGCTCCCCTCTTTGGCTATGCATAGTGCAGTCAGTGTGTCTGTATCTGTCACATGAATGGAGGGACGGGGGCTTCTGTTCAGCTGGTGTTATGTAATAGCCAGTAACACACCAACGTCTTGCCCTCGTGCAGCATCCTAGGCAGGGACAGCAGAGAGAGGGGGGGGGGGGCACTGGAGAAAGGATGGAAATAGGAATGAATGGGATGTTTGCATGCTGCAGTTGGTGCATGCCTCCTATTAGAGTACTGTAAATCAGCCCGTATTTTGCTCTGCGATCACATTTAGTGTATTACGCTATTATGGGCATTGAGCCTATTGCTGGTTGGTTTGGGTTTGTCTGAGTCGATATTGACAGAACTGTGAAATGGGGTGGTGTTCCATTTTGTAGAGATAATAAAATAACATGATAGGTCGTGTATAATGTATAGACCTCACACTGTTGCACAATGTATACAGTGCAAGCAATAGGGAAATGTGGGAGTAGAGTCACTCACCAGTTAAGTGCAGCTAACTTCACTTTTGTGGCTCTTAGTATTATGTATCTGTGCCCTTATGAGTGTCACTAAAACTCTCACCTTGTATCTCAGGGTAAAATCTATTGTTAGCTATTACGGCACTCTGCCCTGGGATTTCTGACATACTGCAGACTTTCATAATAATTTGAATAAATATTATGTTATATTCTTCCCTTCACATATCATCAACAGACATCTCCGGCTAGCGCTCTCACATTCATAATTCCAGTGTTTGTTTTCCCTGGGTTTCTGGCTTTAGGTATTTTTATATTTCAGTATCACTTCCCCTGCTGTATTTATTTGAGAAAAGATCGAGTGCGTGTCTTGGTATTTGCCTGTCCAAAATCCTCCACGTTTTGCAAATGGTTGTTTTGCGTGGATTTCTACTCTGGAGTTCCTCAGGTTGTTTAGAAAAGGAGCAGTGTTGCCAAACGGAGCTGCAGGATGACGGAGGCTCTCTGTGTTCGCATGTCAGCAGAGGGGCTGTGGGAAAATAGAGACGTGGATCAATGCCGAAACGTGCCCAGACTGTGAAAAATGGCCTCCCCGTGCATTTATTTGGTGTTTTTCTCTGTAGTCGGATCATGTTTGATCAGGAGGAACTCCTCACCTGAACACCAGGCTATTTTTAGACTCACACTCACATGACCCCACGTCAATACTCTGATGCTAATTTTATACCAGCGGTCCACCAACAGTCCTTCTCCACACACACATACAGACATATAGTCCTCTGTGTGTGCACACACACACTGGCCATAGAGTGGATCATCAGCGAGACCAGGCTGCTGGAGGGAACAAGAGGTTGCAGCTCCTTCACAATCTTGAATCCATCCCAGTCTGTTATTATTGTTCTAAAATTTTATTTAATCGTGTTTTTTTCCGCTACAGAGGCTGCTCAGGTCAGTCTGTGTCTGTTCAGTTTTTTTGCTGTCGTCAAATCTTTGTATTGCATCTGATTTGATGATACATTTGATGTGAATCGCTTTGTGGATCAGTTATTCCAGTGATCAGCCCAGCTACAGCAGGGAGACCATTCAAAGGCAACCAGCTCTCACCACAGAGTTAGAAGCCATTCAATTTCTGTGGTTCTCACACTTCTGTCAAAGCAGTTTGTATCCACTCTTGTTCTCAGTATGACCCCGTTGTCGGACCGAATTCAAATGCTATCCTGTTGTCACCCTCTTAAATTAAATGCTCATTTGTAGCTCACTTTGTGGGGTGTATTTAGTGTGATAACTGCTTTCCCACATATTTCACACTGGAGTGTCCTTTTTGTCACCCTCCTAAATTAGACATTTTTAGCTCCAATTGTGGTCTTTATCTATTTATAATGGTTATGCCTCCTTCTAAATTACACTACTTCCTGTCTTATGGATAAACGGCCAACGTTGCTGAAAAGCTTTGTCATGATGATGAATGCCTGTGATATTTTTAATTTTGGATTATTGTATTCATTTAGTTCCTATTCTCCCATTCTGTGTTGTTTTTTGTTCTCTCAGACCCTTTCCACTGGTCAGTGATTTCACTCTACTGGCAAAGCTCAGCAAGTAGTGTAGCTCTGCTCTGTATCATTAGTACAGCTGAGTGGTGACTTTGTGGCATAAATGTACATACCTAGTGTTACACTAACCCATAACAGTTATTTGTTTTCTGTCATCTAACCTTAATACATTTTCTCTCTCTCTCTCTCTCTCTCTCTCTCTCTCTCTCTCTCTCTCTCTCGCTCTCTCTCTCTTCTTTTCTCTCTGTAGTTTTGATGTGGAGAATGGCTTGTCTGTGGGGCGCAGCCCCTTGGACCAGCAGGCCAGCCCTGGCTCTGGTCTGGTCATACAGGCCAACTTTCCCCACAGCCAGCGGCGAGAGTCCTTTCTCTACCGCTCTGACTCGGACTTTGACCTGTCGCCCAAGGCTCCTACCAGAAACTCCTCCACTGCCAGTGACCTGTAAGTTTAATTCCATGTTCAGCTGTTCCATGAGTTGATACTGTTGGTATGGTACCTCATTGTGAATGGGAGTCCCTACACTCACAGAAAAAAAGGGGGTATGACATTGTAACTGTCGTCAATGAGATTGTGCCTTTTTGTCAAAAAGGTACAGTCCCTGTGACAAAAGGTACAATGTTGTATATTTTTTGTGCCTAGAAATGAGTCCCTATCTAGACAGTCCACACTGTAGATTATATTTTTTGCTAATGTATCAAAGGTCATATAGTAAAATGTGATTTCCTCAACTTATTTATGGAAGGGTATGGCATTCTGAACTTATCCCCTCAAATCACCACTGACTCACAATATTTACAGTGCTGCTCCATACTTTATTTTCACAGTGTGTCCCTCTCTTGAAATATAGCGGGTCCTAACTATGCAGTACATCTGTCCTGCACAGACCTGTATCCACAAAATGAAGAACACTTTTTGCACAACATATCCAAGTCAAGCTTTGCACGGCTTGAGAAAAATCACCTGCCAAAATCACCTTTGATTGCGTAGTGAAACCTCCTTGATACTCCCATGAAATGAAAGTATGACAGCTCACTATGCAGAGGAAAAAGCAAACAGCCTGGATCTCAACATTGACAGAATGCATTAATGGAAAATGAGCTTTGTTTTGGGCCACATGCAAAATGAATGAGTTCAATCTTAAGACATATGGTAGTCTAACCTGTTGATGCTACCTCTTCCTCTGTCACCAACACACACTTAATCATGTCCTAAACCTTGGATCAGGATATACAGTACAGACATGTTTGTTGTCTGTTCAATAGACTTATTTTTTTCTTCTCTCAAGTGGTGGTAGTCTGTCTTCCTTGTGCACAGAGGTTTCCATATTGGAGGATTCAAATAGTACATTGGTTTGAGAGTTGGCCCCCTTACAAACTGCAGCACACAGTTGTGGTCTTAACTTTAGATGCAAATTTGAAAGTAGTCTTTTTGCCGTTTTCCTTGGATTCCTATAGAGAACTCTGAAGCCAGAGGAGCTAGCCATTTTCGCTGGTGTGCTTTCTCTTTCCGTTGCTTTGTACTTTCATAGTTCAAACCAGTTCTGCACAGTGAGTTTGCATGGATTCAACAGAAATCCAAAAAAAATAGATTGCTAAGAAGAGTCTACCTTAAGCGCATTTTGATGCATTTCTTGTCCCGGTCTGTCAATTTTAGTAGCTCATAATGCAATATTAAACCATAGTGTGCATTGTGCGGGTTTGGAAAATCCACAGTCAGATCTGCAGTCTTGAAAAGCCCCATATTACTGCAACCAGCTGTTCTTTCCATCCCAGGATGCTTGCATGTCAACTCTGCTTCACTAGGATTACAACCAATTGGAAAAAAGGGCCCACTCTTTTGTGTTCTGTTGTTTCTTTTTTCGCTGTTTGTTTTTCCAAAATGCCCCAGAGCCAGTTTTCCCCTAAAAATGTCTTAACACCTTTTAGTTTGTGAAATAATCAGTCACAGGTCTCCTCATCTACTCTTGCCTATCTGTTTTTGAAGGGAAGAAAGCATGAAGCACTGGGAAGTCAACTGGTTGTCATCTCGGTGAGAAGAACACGATAAAAAGAAAAAGAAAAGAAAAACACTGACTTTGTCCCCTAAAGCCCTCTCCTGCATTCCCTCTAGATGGTTTCATGGCCACTTCCCACTTCCCTCCTGACAAAAGTGAATTGTTTTTCACCTGTAGTCCCATTAAGACCCCCTAAAACACACATTTCTTTTTTTGTTTTGTTTGTTTGTTTGCATGTGATGCATAATCAGAGACAATTAAGTATAATAACACACTCTGTCTTTCTTTACTTGTGAGTAATTATCAGTTCACGCTTATTACATATCACCCACCCTTCCACGAACCCCACCTCTTTCCTCACCGACCCTACTATGTGCAATGCATGACATATTTTTTGTTTGACCTAGCTACATATTTACAGAATGCTGAATAAGGCAGTGCTGAACGAGGGTCACTGACAACTAATTATGTCCTCAAGCTGCCAGGTTTCACAGACACTGCTCATCCTAATTGTTTGATAAACTACAAATGATACCTCACACTTAGGTGCAATTTGATTTACCCAATTTCTTTAGTTGTAATAGAATTGTTGAGCCTTTTTTAACCAATAAATAAGAAAACAGCGTTGTTCTCAAAATATTAGAGCTTATAGTTTGACCTTCTTGTCAGTGTTTCATGTGTTTTGTTCATTGCCATGAGCCTATTTTTCCTCTATGTGATATGTTCTGCATTGTAGACATACAGAAGATATGATTGTAACGCCATTTGCACAGGTGAGTCCTCTGCACTTTTTCCAGTTAACCCTGTCCAAAAATAAATTATTAAGCTATTCTGTTTTGTTCTGCTATTTGGAAATTTGCTAAATGTTCACTTGAAAGAAAATGATTATTGTTTGACTTGTTAACTAAAGAGAGTATACCTTTGAAAACTGTACTAACCTCCAGACAGTATATCTCTTTAGAGAGTAGAGCAATGGTTATATTCTCGTCTTGGGCTGTGACTTGTCTTTACCGGTTCCACCGGAACAGCTCTTAGTATTATATTGGCCCAGTGACAGTGCCAGGCATCCCACTGGTATTGCATGGCACGGCTGGCCCTTACGTGGGATGTGCGTCACGCTTGTACTCACTTTACACTCCTACATGGGTTGGGTCTGGACACCAGATACTCAGTCAGTTAGTGGGCTTTCTCTCTGTGCTGACTCAAGAGCTGGATGGCTGGAGACGGACTGACACACATGACATACAGGAGTGCCAGTGTTAAAGTGATGCCACCAAAACTAGAGGATGGCATGAGAAAAGGAGGGGCGAATGCATGTGAATGCATGCTTGCATAGGCAGGATGAGGTTTCAGACGCTTGTCTACGATTCATATTAAGAAGCTCTTGACCTAGTTCAAGATGAATAAAGTGAAGGCATTTCCAAATGTCTGAGGGATGTGAATGAAAGGACATCTCTTCTTTCCTTTCATACTTTCATCAGAACTAGTCCAGAGACATGCTCACAAGCTGCTGACACACACTGAAAGAAAATGTTGTTTCATCGTGACAATTAACCTAGCTGCATTAGCTATATCAAATTAAGACTACAATTCAATTTTTTAACTATACTACATTCTATAACTGTAGTTCCATTAGCTCACAAATGTTATGTTTGTCGCATTTTATGAACTAGTGTATTCAGTATTGATCCCTATCATGTAGGTCCTGGCCAGCATGCGGACAGTCCGAAGTAACTTTGCGGTGATAACCGGCCAGCAGGATCGCACCACCAGCAAGTAGGTTTTTTAGAAAATGTCCTTGGCTGCTTAATGAATTGATTTGTGATCTCACTGTCATTCACTGTAATAGCATGAAATGATCATACTGTAGTCACGGTATGTCCTATACCTGCTCTCACTGTATTTGGATTGTTTGTGTCCACAGGATGCGATCCTCAGGCAGCAACCCACCATCCATGTGCAAGACCAGCCTTGCAGGTCAGTATTGGTATTAGAATGGGCTGTTTTCTAATCAGTAACGTTAACTCATAAAGCACATTGACCCTGTTCCTACAGAGAGACCATGAGGACATTATCAAAATTACATTGTCTGTTGAATTGTGAAATCTGGGTCACTGGAAAAATGCAAAATAAATGAGAAGTTAATGAATTTCATTCACAAATACATGAAATCAAAAATGTCTTCCCGACCAGATGTTCTAAAACTATTTCAGCCTGGGACGCAAACAAGCGTCCTCTCTTGTTCCAGCACCAAAGCTTATCAAAAGATTTGTTTTTGTGGACACAACCAGCCATAGGCTCACAACCCACCACGTTCCAGTGTAAGAAACAGGGTTGTAGACCTTATGTATTTTAACTTAACCAGAGATCTTTTTGAAATATGAGTGGTATCTGAATGGTCTCTGAAGGTTAAATCCATATTGTAATGCCACGTTGTGTTTATTTGTGACAGAGGAGCCTCACCAGCAGCTGGCCATAGAGACGCTGGACGAGCTGGACTGGTGTCTGGAGCAACTAGAGACGCTCAAAACACGAAACTCCGTCAGCGAGATGGCTTCCAACAAGGTACACTGCCAATAGAGTGATACAGTATAGTATGCCTTAGTAGTCCAGGATATTATACCTCAACTTGATGAGCTGGGCAGTTCTCTGGTTAGTGATAGACTCTCAAGACACTCTGCGAGGGACATGGTTTCCAATAAGGCACATAATAACAAAGTGATATACTGTACATACCTATCACAGCAAATTATAGCACAGTATAGTATAGAGCTCAGTATTATTCAAAACAGGACAACACAATGCTCAGTACAAGGTTGCAGTACAGTGCACTCACTCTGAACTCTGGTGTTATTCACCCTGGGGGTCTTATTAGTGTGTATGTGCATCTTGTTTCCATGTTTAATGCAGCTAGACTCAGCTCTGCAGTACAGTAGGTCCAATGACCCTGAACTCAACTGTCCTATGATTCAACCAGGTCGAACCCAATACGAATATGGCTTTACCTACGCTTCAGCAAAGAATACATATATTTGTAAAAATGCACATATCCTAAGAAGAAAATAATAGGAAAGTATTTGGATATTACTGGTACACAAGCTAAAACTACTTGATACTACTTTTTAAGGATTTAACCATTATTCAATTTGAGCTCCTGGTTGTTAAAATATCTTGTTTTTCTTATATATCAGGTAATTCTTTCCTCTACTGCCACTGCAACTGCAGCTTAGGTTGAGAGATTAATGGCCAACTTTTATGATCAAATTAATCTAATCTAATTGGTGTTCCCTTTTTTAGCTGAAATGCGTCAGCATTTTTTATGAGAATGGATAATAAATCGCAATACATAAGACATGTTAATCACTTTCATCAATGTTTTCCTTTAATGGATAAATTTTTTTGGCTGTGCACAGTTGTTTTCTGCCCAAATTAGAACGGGTTCCAAGTACAACACTAAGCCCAGGGATTGTGTGTGATGTACTCAAAGTGCAATTACCCTTTCCTGATCCAAAGCAAATCTGAAAGCTCACTAATACAAAGAATCCATCAGCGTTCATGAAAATATGAATGGAATCTCCCATCCATCCCTCAGTAGATGGAAGAGGGGCTCATTCCATGAATGAGCGGGATAGTTTCATGCATTCAAATAGAGACACACACACACACACACACACACACGCATACACACCCTTCCCCCCACTCATGTGCAGAAAAATGTGAATGAGGTAGCGGGAGCCAGAGATGAAACGGCATTCCCCCATTCATCCTTCCTTCCTCCATGTATCCCTCTCCTCCCCTCCCCCACATCCTCCTTTTCTCAGACTGGAGCCCATTGCTCGTGTGATTCCATGATTAGCCCGCCCACGCAACATACACGTGCGCCTCATACTATCACACACGTCACACATACTGTACACACACACACACACACACACTTCCTCCCATCACATACAGCGCCTGCCTGGATACATATACACACGCTACACACACACGTGGCGGCGGACAGAGTTTCATGGGAGGCAACCCCCCATTGCTGCAGATCAGTCAATGAGCAGCCTCAGTCAGTGGGGAAGAATTATCCATGCTGGCACTTGGGAACAAAGGCAGGCACATGGGAGGCATGGGCGAACATTGTTTCTGCATCACTGACGGCTTTATCGAACGGTTCCGTTTAAAGTAAATCTCTAATGACCCCTGAAAGTCTCTTTGAAGAAAGAGAAGAGCGAGACCTTGAAACATTTATGTTTGAATAGCTCAGTTGAGGAAATGTTCGTTTCACCCTATTTATAATGTTTTTAGAGACAGTTGTTCACAGTCATCACTGGTGATGTAGTAGTAAATATAAAGGTAACTATGACCTCTTGTCACTGATCATCATAAGACAAAAAGCCATGCTACTTACAATTATGCATGCTATGAATTTATGTTATAACGATTTACATCAGCTTAAAAAGATGGATAAACTATAATTCCACAAATAAAAAAGAGTTTAGGTGGGTGTAACCCTTCACTACATCCCTGGCATATTTATGTGTCAAAATCTTTTTGTATTAGTCTTATCTTAATCTTAATGTTAATCTTAATGATCACATTCATCACCATGTACCCACAGTTGTGGTACATGGTGTACTGATTTTAATTTTGGCTACATGAATGAAATCCTCCCCATCCATTCAAAGCTTTTCCTTCACATCTTCTTCAAACTTGGTGCACATGGTGCGTCTCCTGACCCCCGCCTCCAAAACACCCCAGCCCACTTTGTACATCTCCTAGCCAATAAGGGCCCTCTGTCTCTCCCAGCCTCTGCTGCAGCAGGCGCTGGATTGGCTGCTATTCTTAGGCATTTTTGGAAGGAGGCGGAGATTGGAGTACCGCGTTCTCTCCTCTGTTTACACACATACGGGAGCAGGCAGTAAGAGAGTGAATGAGGGAGAGAGGGAGCAGGCGGTACGGGTGGCTTCTCTGCCTTGCATCCTCGCATCCCGCATTCCCACAGCCATGCTTCCACTCTGCCGTTCTCCCATGGACCTCTAAACAGTTTTGGTTTTTTTCCCGCCTGTTCATCTCGTACTGATCAAAGCTTCCACAGCTGATACCCAGCACTCGCCAGTGGACTGTCTGCTTGCAGTGGAGGTGCTCAGGCAAGCAGTACAGGAGCACAAAGTGTCCCCGCTGTCCGTTTCTCTGTCGCACAGGCAGTGTCAGAGGACAGCCAGAAAGCTCAGTGCTCTCATTCAGTTTTATTTTGCTTGACTTTGTGCTGAAATGCCAGAAGTCATTGACTTTATCTCCGTGTCGTGGATGTTCATTCAGGTGAGGAAATGGATGGGCTGAACTGGGTGGGAGGAATGAGTGTGGAGAACAACTGGTGCAGAAGTGGTCAGAAGTGGCAGCGGACTTTCTCAGAGATTCTAGATTGAGTTTTGATTTGTCGATTGTTTATTTTCAGAAGTGTGTGTGTGTGTGTGTGTGTGTGTGTGTGTGTGTGTGTGTACATAATGTGCATGTATGGTATGCAGTATGTTTTGGTGCATGCATACCTATGTGTGAAATCAGTCATGCGTTCCTCTGTGCACAAGAGTCCATTCAGTAGTTTCTATACACACACACACACACACACACACACACACACACACACACACACACACACACACACACACACACACACACACACACACGCACACACACACACAAGCTTGCTTGCTCCAGAGACAGAGTCTAGACCTTGGTATAGCCAAGGGGTAGATAGATAAGTGGATGTGTGTCTTCTCCAAAATTGATGCTTGTCTGTATTTAGATGTGTTTCTCAGAGAGAGGGATATCTCTTTTCCTCATTTATTATATAATACATCTGCTGCTATGAAAGAGACCTCTTTGCATTCTAGTGAGCTTAATGCTCAGCATATTCAGAGTGATACCTTGTGCCCTTAAGCACAGCGGAATCAGGAGTTGTAAATTGCCTTGTGGTGCATGCAGCGCATACCCAACTAGATGTTACAAGTGCGTCATTGCATATATACTGTACACTTTTATACAAACTCACACTTAACTTTGTCAGTCTTTGTAAAGCACTGATGCTAAACACCCTTCAGATGGGTTGCAGGCTACGAGATTGTCTAGGATCCATACATGAAAACATAATGTCACACATACATAAAAGCGTAATGTCTTCCTTTTAAATGTTTGCATTTCATGAATGAGAGTGAGCTTGCTTCTGGGTCTCAACTCAGTCTCTCCTGATATAATGACATTATGGCAAGTAATGATGGATCCTGAAAATAGCTGTTGATTGGGTCTGTCCACAGTTTAGTAGGACGTGTGTGTAATCAAACGCATGGTTGTTTGTGTGTGTGTCCCCAGTTCAAGAGGATGCTGAACCGAGAGCTCACCCAGCTGTCAGAAACCAGCCGTTCAGGCAACCAGGTGTCTGAGTTCATCTCCAGCACCTTCCTTGGTAAAATACCTCCACTTTGTATTATAGAGAAGCTATAGATGAATTTATATATAAATGGAAGCAAAGCATTTATGTAGCAACCTGGTGTCTAAATTAATCCCAAGCGCCTTCTTAGGCAAACAGTTCTACCCTTAAACTGATATTATATTATTATATATGATATCTGTATTAGTTACATGTGTGTGAGTACCATATTAAATGCATGGCAAGGAACAATTAAATAGTAGAGACCAGGTGTCGAAGCTCCTCTCTAGAACCTCCCTGTGAAAGTCTCCACTATAGAATTAAAAATAATACAAAATACAGCCATCATTACAGCAAGTTACAATGGAACATCATTGTTATCTGATAGAGGTGAGCATAGACCTACAGTGTTTCTAATGTGATGTCTGCAGCATGTAAAACTGCAGTTTTAATACTTCTGTTTCCATCTGACAGAGAAGCAGCATGACATGGACATCATGTCTCACCCCACCAAGGAGAAGGACAAGAAGAAGCGGCCCATGTCCCAGATCAGCGGTGTGAAGAAGGCCACCCACAGCCCCAGCCTCGCCCCCTCCACTATCCCACGCTTCGGGGTCAGCTCCAGCCAGGAAGGACTCCTAGCCAAGGTACCACAATGGAAATAAGCACTTGTGCCATGTGCCTTGAGCTTTATTGCGTTTTTATCCTCGGTGATATTTGTCTTCTATGTATTTATCACCAAATAAAATCAATCAATCAATCAAAACCGGGGCTAGTTTAGGACATGATACATATTTTAGGACTAGAAAATGTTTTATAGGGTGCAAAATGGCTAACTTGTGAAGCTCTGACAATGTGGTTTTCTTCATCGCATGTGTTTTCTTGTACAGTATGTAATGATGTACATTTCTGCTTATTGTTCTCTGGCAGGAGTTGGAGGACATTAACAGATGGGGCGTCGACATCTTCAAGGTGTCTGAGTACTCTGGGAACCGCCCACTGACGGTGACCATGTACACCATCTTTCAGGTAATGTTGAATGCACACATTTCAACACATTTTACTATTAATTAAACAGCGTTACTAAAGTCAACATAATATGTTCCTCTTTTAACCTAATTATGTGTTAAATAATAAATGGAGAAGCGAGTAAATCAATAAATCACTTAACAAACAAATTGTAATAAATGATACATCTTTACCTTGACTGACCCAGCATCTGGTGTGTTTCTCCCTCCTGGTACTGTAGGAGCGTGACCTGCTAAAATCATTTAAGATCCCAGCGGATACCTTCATTACCTTCATGATGACGTTGGAGGACCATTACCACGCTGACGTTGCCTACCACAACAACATCCATGCTGCAGACGTGGTCCAGTCCACACATGTCCTGTTGTCCACGCCTGCACTGGAGGTAGACAGTGACTCTACTTCATCTAACAAGAAAGAATAGATACAAATTCATAGATGTAGATTGTAAACAATACAGAAGACAACACAGACCTGGTCAGATCTGCACGTCCTGTCATTGACACCCCCGTCCCCACTGGAGGTCAGCGTTGGCTCTGTGCATGGGATTATCCAGCCTCTCTCTTGTTAAACTCAACAGAATTGTATCAGCAATCTGTTAGATTTCATTATTATGCAAATACACTTATATTACAATACTCAACTGACAATACTCGTATACAGATATGGGGTACCTACACTGGTTGAGTACCTGAACATATTACGTACCCACACACACACACACACACACACACACACACATATATTGACAGTCCCTGCCTTCTTGTGTGTGTTGTCCAAGGCTGTGTTTACTGATCTGGAGATCCTGGCCGCTCTGTTTGCCAGCGCCATCCATGATGTGGATCACCCTGGAGTTTCCAATCAATTTCTCATCAACACTAGTGAGTTTGCATAGAAGCATAGGGATTATGTGCGTGTGAGTGGGTGCTGTGTGTATATGCGTGTGGACAGGGTGCTGTATGGTTGAGTGTATACATGCATGTATACATGTGTCTGCGTAGGATTGTGCTTCTGCATAGATTTTACGGTTTATGCGGTTTATAGTGCTTACTGTACATTGGCAAAAGAAGTTTATGAGTCCTGTCTGTTGGATGAATAGTAATTGAGTATTTTGGTAAGCTTTTTTGCCTTGCTGCCTTCAGACTCAGAGCTGGCCCTGATGTACAATGACTCGTCGGTGTTGGAGAATCACCACCTGGCTGTAGGCTTCAAGCTTCTGCAGGAGGAAAGCTGTGACATCTTCCAGAACCTCAGCAAGAAACAGAGACAGTCGCTACGCAAGATGGTCATCGACATGGTAAGACAACTTCTGTGGAACCTTCAAGGTTATAGTCCTAGCATTGTTTTTGACTCAGTTTAGGAATTGCCTTTGCCATTGAATCCTTATTGTTATCTTTTGAAGTCACAAACTGTTCAAACAAGTTATATTCTATTCTATTCTATTCTATTCTATTCTATTCTATTCTATTCTATTCTATTCTATTCTATTCTATTCTATTCTATTCTAGTCTAGTCTAGTCTAGTCTAGTCTAGTCTAGTCTTGTCTATTAATTCTCTCTGGTGTGCTGTATTGCCTTACCTGCAGGTGCTGGCCACAGACATGTCTAAACACATGAACCTACTGGCAGACCTGAAGACCATGGTGGAGACAAAGAAAGTCACCAGTCTAGGAGTGCTACTGCTGGACAACTATTCAGACCGCATACAGGTGAGAACCATTCATTCATTCATTCATTCATTGTTAATTTGCTGAAATCAATAGATCATACCAATCAGACTGCGCAGACATCACTACAGTTCTGTTCATGTTAATAAATGAACTATTCCATCCCCAAAAAAAACATGCAAGCAGACACCTAGAAATTAATAGAAATGTGTTGGAAAGGTATTTCGTCATTGGGTATTCACACACAGTCTTGTTGTCACCCCAGGTCCTTCAGAACATGGTCCACTGTGCGGACCTGAGCAACCCCACCAAGCCCCTGGAGCTGTACCGGCAGTGGACTGACCGCATCATGGTGGAGTTCTTCACCCAGGGGGACAGGGAGAGGGACAAGGGCATGGAGATCAGCCCCATGTGCGACAAACAGAATGCCTCCATAGAGAAGAACCAGGTATGGAAGCTGTTTAATTCATGTAATCTAAAGCACCCATTTGTATATGTGGACGTGGGATCATTTGAACATGCACACACACACCTCCAAATTGGTATATGAGTAGAACAAATGGAGATATCACTTCTCGTAGAGATACCACGTCCTATCTCTCTGTTCCAGGTGGGTTTCATTGACTACATTGTTCACCCTCTTTGGGAGACGTGGGCCGACCTCGTCCACCCTGATGCTCAGGACATCCTGGACACACTGGAGGACAACAGGGAGTGGTACCAGAGCATGATCCCCCGCAGCCCCTCACCCAACCCAGTAGGCCAGGACGAGGCGGCCCTTCCCGGGGGTGTTGGCTCCACTTCGGGCGAGAAGTTCCAGTTTGAGCTGACCTTGGAAGAGGAAGGAGAGTCTGATACAGAGAGCCCACCTGAGGAGGAGGAAGGGCACAGTGTTAGCAGGAGGGCTGAACTCTCCAGAACTGATTCTGGCAGCAGACTTGATTCTGGGTCTGCTACGACTCACCCGCTTCCCAAAATGGACACCGATGGTGCAGGCAGGACGTTTTCCTCAGACTCTGATAAAGATGTGGCAGAGGACAGAGAAACAGACCATGAAGGAATTGCCGGGCTACCAAGCTTCAGACTAGGCACATAACACCAGTCTAGAGTTTTCTTTTGCCCATTTTTGTTTATTTTTCTTGATTTCGGTGCCTCATCCTCACTCACTCCCCCTCCCCCCTCTCCCCCTTCCGACCCAACACCACAACCACCTCTGGTTTCTGTGGACAGGGTAACAACACAAAGCAGGGGACTGCAAGTATAGGGGCGGGTGTGTGTGTTAAAGAAGTCTGCTTAGTTGTACACAGCAGTCACTTGCACTGGAGAGAGACAGTAGAGGAGAACAGGAAACCAAGTTTCTGGCTGGTCTTTTGTGTTCTGTGTCTTTGGGTCAGACATGCTTCGCTGTGGGGAACAGTATTTGTTCTTCAAAGACAATGAGAACTTTTTAAAAAACAGCCAACCCAAGGTCTGCTACAACAAATGAGAAAATTGTCTTCCTCTTTTGGACTACTTGTGACTTTGAAAGTGAGGAAGTGATGAATGAACGTAACAACACAACAAAGTCTTGTAAGACATCTTGCCAAACTTTGCAAGATACAGGGACTATGCTGATTTGCCTGCCTTTTTTTTTTTCCTTACTGTTTATGATGTTATCCTTTATTTAGGTCCATACGTTGTAAAGAAGATAGTGAATCATGGTAAATAGCAGATTCAAAGCAGTATAAGCAAAGTAACATAAATGCAGAAAAGAGCAAAAAGGACCTGTGTGTGATTTTATGCAGGAAACTTTAAATGTAGCAGACATTTAGAGTGACTCTATCATTACTATTGTATACTTTGCAATCCTTTCAACTGGTGTTGCACGGCCCATTAAATTGTTCTCAAGAGGCGTCGTTTCGGATGAAGAATAAGATAATAATGCACTGTAACTTGATTGCTGGCAGTACATATTATTTTGAGGCTTTTAATTGGTTCAGGGTTATTTTTCCACTTTAATAATCCTCACTATAACTAGTACAGTACAGTGAAATAATTACTTCCAAAGCAGTGTGAGATGTGCACATGGTGCCTCCTAGTGTTGATTGGTGGAACTGAAGTTCTGGAGTTGGAGGCAAAATGACTTGCATTGTTTTGCATATATGGAAAATACATTCAAAACATAGTTTTGCTGTAGGACTATATCAGTTATGTTTCCGTTTTGTTGCTCCTTTGTTTGTTTTTTGTTTAATGTTGTTTTTTTATCCAAACTCACTAATGTTTTGTGCATTCTTGATATTTTTGGCACCTATTTTATCAGTTTGCCTTCATGTTTAGCACTTTAGAGTTTTGCTCATAGCCAGCCCCCATCCTGCTTTTTAAGGGCTTGAGCCAAAACATGAACACATTGGAGGCTGTTGACTGAGAAACAATTTGTCATTGGCTGTAATGCAACCAGCACAGACATACCCATCATGCAGACTGTGTATTTAAAATAACTCTGACAAAGATACACTAAGTGTTACAGTACAACAACAAATAATGTACTAGACGCTATCCGTTCAAATCCATTGTTGTTTCTATATAATATGTCAAACATGACATCCACTTACTCAAGTACCATTATTGGTAAGATACACATACATTATTGGATTGGTAAGCAACAGTACATTGTAAGCATTTCAGAAATAAGCTAAATTTGTACAAAACAAATTACTTAAGGGTTACAAGAAGGATGTTAGCATCATTCTAACTGTCAACCAGGAGGTTACCAAGAGACTGTTTCCTGTGCCAGAATGTTTTCCACCTTTTTCCTCTGTCATTGATCAATATTTTGCTCTTCACAGGGACATAGCCAATGACAATACAAGTGCCAAGCAAGCATGACACAACCCGTACTGTAATTTCCATTTTGCCACTGGCTACTTTCCATTAGTGACTGATAAAGTTGGTTGATTGTAGCACCCTGCGTGCCAATCTGACCCATAATAGTGTCATTTTCTTTTTTTCTAACTCCTCTCCAAACAATAACTGAAAACAGAAATTGTCTTAAAACAGTGATGTTTTTTTGTGTGTGAGTGAACGACTGGATGGACTTTTTGATGTATTTGCTAAGAAAAACCAAAGCACTTTGTATGGTACTTTTACAGTTCTGCACTTCCAGTACAGTTGAACATGTGTAACATGTGTTTGCATATGGCCTGATGACTATGGTTGATTGAAATTGCACAGGCTGGACCACTTAAAGGGGATGTTGGAGGGATTGAAACTTTTTTTTTTTATTGACTGTACAACATTTTTTGGGGTGAAATACATGACATTGGCTGCAAGAGCCAAACAGTATGAATGGGGTATAGAGTACTTACAAAACTTAGTCTGTGGACAAACATGTTTTTTATTACCATGAAGTAGAGTAAATCATGTTTTAATGTGTGAAAGAGCCAGCCATTTTTCTGACACCTTATTTTCAAACATAGGGTTTTCTTTGGTCATAGATGTGTTCATTTACATGCTGGAGAAAGACTAGTGTCATCCTTTCTGTAGCCATAAAGAGCACCAAACAGACCAACACTCAAGGATGCCTTCTACTCACTACACTATGGACTAAGTTAACAACAGCCTAACCAGCACAACATACAAAGACTCAGTCTGTCTCTCTGCCTGTCACTTATTGTTTTATTATGTATATTTTCCTCACGTTGCTTCATGTACAGTTTATTTATTATTTCTATATTATCTGTCAGAAACGATGAAACAATAGACTTTTTTTTGGTCAGAGGCTATTAGTACTATGTGTAGCTAGCTATGTGAGAAAGTAAAATGGGACAGATTTCAACTATTACTCAACTTTTTTCCCCTTTCATTTAATTTCTTTGTCTTCCAATTTAATTATACATAGAAGCAAAAATACTCACACTTTCATGTTTTTCCAGGTATAAAAAAAAAAACGTTGAGTGTCAAAGATATTCCTCCAGGATTACTGAAACATTTGTATTTTCCTGTGTTCCTCTGTCTCCCCTGGTCTGGTCAGATGTCATGAAGTAAGAGCGCTGATCTGAGACCTGTTTGAATCATAAGTCATAGTGAAGTCTATTATATTCATATGGGCTGACCAGTCATCCTAGATCAGTATTTATATTCTTACAGGCTTTATGAATATGGGCCAAGAATTAAGATTCTGCAGCCTTGACAATCCAACACTGCTGTTTAACTACGGGTGTGTTCGCTCTCTCTCTGACTAGAATTGTATGCCTGACTTTCCACCTTGCCAATAAAGGAAAAACTTCATGCTTTCGAGTTTTGAAAACAATTGAGTGTTGAAAACAGCATATTTTCATTCTGATGAGTATTAATATGCATGTCCCTTTCCATCTTTGAGCTGGATTCACTGAGCCAATAGCTCAAATAGCAAGCATAACAATTCTTCTTTTAATAATGGGTTTTAAAAAAACACTCATCACTTAAATTATTCTATGGAATACACGTTGATTCAATTTAGGATCACGATTATTATACAATTTAATAACTGATGAATTTACTTTGACCAATAATACCAAATTAGGGTTTGTGCATGATTTATGGGTTTACGGCAAGGGGCGGGGCTATCCAAGCACGAGTGGACGTTCTTCTCTGATTGGTTTCTCATACTGCCAGTCATTCTTAAATTCTGTTTTGTACCCGCCTTCTCCGAGGCTGTCAATCAAGAGACGCCCGAGCTACTGCAGGTGCAAAGCTGGGCACTAGGCTAGCGACGAAGCCGAGGATAACACAGACGTTTCACGGTAAGCTTTGGGCCCATCTGTTCTTGCGGGACAGTGTAAAAAAATAACATTAGCAACAGAGGGAATGTGAACAATGTATCGTTTATCAGATCCTGGATTTAGATAGCAAATTGAGTCGTAAATAAGGAAGAGTAACCTTCATTTGACACAGCTGGGATGCTTAGCTAGCTCGTGCTGCCACTTATAAAATAACTTAACGTTATGCTATGCTAGCCAACAAGGTAGCAATGTTAGCCTAACTGCACGAAATGTCAAAGGGTAAAATCAGCATTTTAACTGCTGTTGTAATGTTCCTTTTATTCTGTTTAACAATCGCGGGCCCCTATTCGGGTGGTAAGTAATGTGTAACAGTCAGAACACCTTGTATTGCATTTAGCAGGATTTAGCGCCAGCTAACGTGAGCTAGACGGCCCATTCAGGCAGCCAGATATACTATAGCAAGCTAGATCCGCTATGGATCAGTGATGTGGTTTTGATGATCTGTTCTTTGGCAGGCAGGCAATGTTGTGTTCAGAAACAGTTCAGACACAAAATACGTGGACAGTTTGTTAGTGGTTGCAATGGATACGAGAATATCTTCTCTACTGTGGCCTAAAAGCTCAATTCTAGCCAACCATATGTTCATTCATATCTGGGTGGCTATAGCGCTATAGCGCTCCACAAAGGTGCCCTGCCTTCCCTGGATGGGATAGGCTGATGCTTAGTCTGCTAAACCCCGGTGCTTCCGCCCTCTTATCGTGTGTGGCGTAGGTGTCCATTCCTTGTCCGACCCGTGTTGTAGACATTAAAGGGAAGCACTCTCAAGGCCATGTGTCTGGGTATTGGCTGAATGTATTGACACAGCCTCTTGGGAAACGACTGCATCATTTTATTCCCTGATTAAGCTGTGTTAAAGGGTCTCTTTTGGAGCCATGTGGGGGTTAACCCGACGACTCTACCTAGAACAGGACAATACTGATGTTATTTAACACCATCATGGGTTAAGAAGTATACATGGGGTTGTCTTTTGACTTTTTCCTATCTGAAGAATGACAATGATCTTTAACATACTGCGTTATATTGGTCTGTGGTTGTTATATTGCAGTCTTCTATACATGAGTCTCATCGTCTTGCTCAGAGAAGCTGTTCGGTTCATGATAAGCACGAGTGACAAAAGACAAGATATGATCTTTGCCTTTCATGATGTATTTGATTAATTTCATACACAAACTAGGAAAAGAGCAAGCCAGCATAAAATCAGAAAGCAGTCAGTGCAGTAAATTGACATGTGAGAGTTGCCTGGCCTTCTTCAACATACTTTGTATCTTGAAAAAATGTGAACGTGCTTACATTTGTTCCTCAATACTAAAATTTTTTAAAGCATGTTTCAAGCTTCTGATATAGGCCTGCATTTTTGCATATAGTGACCTTTTTCTCTCTATTACTCAAAAATAGTTTTTGTCATTTTATCTACATGTGTCAGATCTCTCTGGTTCAGAACTGTTGACAGTACTGCAAAGCTCAGCTCACAAATGATCCCTGAATCCACCAAGTCAGTCACAAAGTAGCCTATCTCCAGAAGGCGTCTTTAGGTGACATCAGAGATTTGGGTCTTGCTTCTTTGGATTTCTAGCTCTGGGAGAGAGCTGTTTATGCTCAAGAGCATATGAATAACTGAGTGCATTGTATTTTAGGGGGGAAGTTTCCCTTTTTAAGGCTTTCATGCCTCACTGAATGTGGTCAGAATCAATCAGACGATTTTTCATTTGAATCTTCTGTTCTAATAGGCCATCCAGAGCAGGGCAGTAATTATAATATATATACACCCCCCCCAATATTCAAATATGCTAAAAATGTCCCCCCCAATATATTGATATAAAAATATATATTTTTTGATTGCTATGGTACGACAGGCAACCACGCACCGCCGTCCGAAATAATCATTCGCAAATGTAATCATAATCATAACCAGGGAACAAACTTAACTTTTTACCAGCCAAGGTGGCTGGTAGATTTAAAAATCTACCAGCCAGCAGATTTTTTGCCGGCCAAAAATGATAAATCGCTTTTTAGTATATCGCCATGTGTTATTATTACTATATAATACTCTCATATACAATTTTCAATGAATATCATAAACAACATAAGGAATATTAGCATAATTTTGAGTGGACTGAAGGAATGAGTCAACGTTAATAGTTTAAAATGCAGATCACAAAAAAGCACCACGGATGCTTTATAGCCAATATCATGTCATGTCATGTCATCATAATTAAAATAAAACACCACGGTGGATGCATTATTTAAGCAATAACAGATGAGAGGGACTGTACCTTGTTTTAGCACGGCTGCTGCGTTCGCAGGCACCTCGAGTTTGTTATTTTATATTCCTTTAACGTTAGATTTAGTTGCTTTTAACTGCTGGAGTCGTTTTTCATCCAGTAGCGGCTCCTGGCCATAAATACTAGTGGGGCAGATAATGGTTCCAGAACAAAAATCGCTAGCCACGCCCATTTTTATATCCTATCGTTCTTTTAATAACAAAGTGTATCCTTCATTTATGGGCTGATGAAGACAGGAAATGAAACG